>APFE031245930.1:1139-41342 GCA_000404065.3 Pinus taeda
TTTCGAAATAGAACAACATTCGTGTGATTTTGCTGTTCCTTTTCGAAATGGAACAGCATTTGTGTGTTTTTGCTGTTCCTTTTCGAAATGGAACAGCACTTGCGTGTTTTTGCTGTTCCTTTTCGAAATGAAACAGAATTAGTGTGTTTTTGCTGTTCCTTTTCGAAATGGAAGAGCATTTGTGTGATTTTGCTGTTCCTTTTTGAAATAGAACAGCATTCGTGTGATTTTGCTGTTCCTTTTCGAAATGGAACAACATTTGTGTGACTTTGCTATTCCTTTTAAAAAAGGAACAGCACTTGCGTGTTTTTGCTGTTCCTTTTCGAAATGGAACAGCATTCGTGTGATTTTGCTGTTCCTTTTCGAAATGGAACAACATTTGTGTGATTTTGTTGTTCCTTTTCGAAATGGAACAGAATTCGTGTGTTTTTGCTGTTCATTTTCAAAATGGAACAGCATTTGTGTGATTTTGTTGTTCCTTTTCGAAATAGAATAGCATTCGTGTGATTTTGCTGTTCCTTTTCGAAATGGAACAACATTTGTGTGACTTTGCTGTTCCTTTTCAAAAAGGAACAGCACTTGCGTGTTTTTGTTGTTCCTCTTCGAAATGGAACCGCATTCGTGTGATTTTGCTGTTCCTTTTCGAAATGGAACAACATTTGTGTGATTTTGCTGTTCCTTTTCGAAATGGAACAGCACTTGTGTGACTTTGCTGTTCCTTTTCAAAAATGAACAGCACTTGCATGTTTTTGCTGTTCCTTTGCGAAAAAGGAACAGCACTTGTGTGTTTTTACTGTTCCTTTGCGAAAAGGAACAGCACTTGTGTGTTTTTGCTGATCCTTTGCGAAAAGGAACAACATTTGAGTGTCTCTGTTGTTCCTTTCTCAGAAGCAACAGCATTTGTGATTGTTCGAACGACATTTGCATTTTCACGTTTTTTGTATGTATTTTTGTTTTTGGTGTGCATTTTCTTTGATGTTCCTTACACGAAACACCGCTTTGTGAGTGTTTTTGCTGTTCATTCAAAAGAGCAACACTTTGGGAATATTTTTGAGGGCACCCCTTTCCTTTCTGTTGTGGGATTATTCATAGTCAGCTCAACCACATTCTCCTGATTCTCTTTCATGGCATGAAGTACACTACTTTTATGAGGACAGGAATTATGGATTCTTTTGAAGCAAAGTTAATATTATTCACGTTATGATCTTTAAAAGGACAAATCCTTGATGATAGATTCTTTTTAAAAGGGACACAATTATTTATATATTCCTTTACTGCATTGCTTTCTGTTGTACATGATACTGATTGATCATCTTAATACCATGCTGGTTCCACCCTGCCTGGTTATAATCTTCTCTGTCTGTAATAAATGAGATTATGGGTATATTTTTTATATTGACATATTCAACTTCTTCCGCCATCCCTGCTCTTAAGGATTACTGAGCCTCCCTCTTTTTATCATAAAAATGTGAAATAACAACAAAATTTTGTTCGCAGATGGAGGATAGGGGGTCTCATTACGAGCCAGTCTACGATGTTCATAAAGCTGTAACAAAGTGACATTCCCATTATGGCCACCACACCAGGGTTATGATCCATTGGATAGCCAAATTATCCTTGGAACAGGAGGTCTCATCACGAGCCGGCCTGATCACTTTTGCTAGCTCCTAGTGAATGGCAGTGTGGTTATCTGGTTACCACGCCATCACACTGATCTCTTCTGTAGAACAACACAAACTCTCCATTTATAAATTGAGGATCCTGGCTCATATGGGTTAAAAAGCAACCCTTTCGCGGCTATGGACGCCTGCTGGCAGCAGAGGCTCTGCTTATGGTATTGAAGTATATCTTTTCGTCAATTATTATTATAATACCCTTTTCTTACTTTCTTTTTATCAGAGAAGTTATTTCCTTAACCTTTTCCCTGTTTGAACCTTTATGCATGAGAAAGTGTTTTATGATCAATCACATCATTTTCAGCTAGAATACCATCAGCAAAGCATCTTTTTAGCATATTGTTGTCCTTTTTCGTTTTGTATAAACTATCATCAATCCAAAACGTCCTATTTCTTATTCATAACTATCTTTACACACTTTGCTCTCAATATAAACATAATTTTCACCATCCTATCATTCATAAGTGTACTCTGCCTCCCTTACTGATATATTGTTCATTCCATTGCCTTGCCGTCAGCACCACCCCTTTCATATGCTTTATGGTTATGAAACCCATTTTCCAATTGGAGGGGGGAATGTATGCATTATGGGATTGCATGTGATATGATTACTACACTCTGTCATAACTTGTTGATTTGATAAGTTTTTCTGATTGAAAATTTTGCATGCATTTTATCTGTTGCTATTCAAAGCTAACACTATAGATCTAAGAACATTGTATGCAAAAAAGTACTTTGTTTACAGGAGAACAACAAGTATGGGCAGAATTCTATTCGTAGCATGACCACACTATTGCACTTCACAGTAAAGGCTCGCGAACGTGAACAATTCTTCAGACATGATGTGCTTCCATGGATTCCACCTTTTGCATCACTTTCAGCACCAACTCTGCCTACATCAGCTTCAACAACTACCAGTATTTATATGTCATTCCACATTTTTGGAGGTAAAACTTGAGGTAAAATTGCATAGTTTTCTAATTTACTATAAATTTAGGAGAATCTAATGAAAATCCATTTTGAGCATTATTTACCATCCTTCATTTATACCACTTCCCATTTTTCAGTAGCATATCATTTCCGAGTATGGGGGAGTGTTCCTTCATTTTTTATGACCATGTCATTCATTTTCTTTATCATCCATTGCTCTTCTTATTCATTCTCAACACCTCCCTTATTTCATGTTGTTTTACACCAAGCGTACAATTCAATAGCTGGTAGCGACCACCTCTCTTTGTTTTCTAGCATCGCATGAGGACATGCTAATTTTTCAGAGAGGGGGAGGAATTGCTATGCATGATGAATATTTTCTATTTTCTTTCTCCTTTAAGGCATACAATTTCAGTATAGAAATTGATTTCCCTAATATTTTCAAAAATTATGAACTCAATTCTTGTGATCTCTAGGAAACACAGACATACTATTAAAATACACATACGTAGATAAATTCAAGATAAATTGTTTCATAAAATTTCGGAAATCATGCACTCTCACCTACAACCATTTTGTTTATATCTCATGATCCGTGCATCAAAACGATTTGATTTTTGGATCATAGAGACATTCATGTATTGTAAATTCACTTGCAACATTTCAACAAAATCTGGTTTGTAGTTTTGAGAAAATGCTTAATGAAGTTTGTTGTTATCTATATCATATTTTGCTGCAACTTCATACATATAGTTGAATGTCAATGTAAAAATTGTTATGCCTTCATCAAGATTGCTAAGATTGAATATTCATTGATTAAAGAAGCATTCATTTGTTTTCAAATTTTTATCACTTGGTTAACACATGGGTTTTTGTCTTTGGGTTGCATGAGGACATGTAATATATTCAGTTTTTGTTGCATGAGGACATGCAACATATTGAGTGTGGGGGTGTGTTGGCCCATGAATACGACCACTTTGTAACACTTATTTCATCTATTTTTACTCTTCTCTATTACATCATCTATTATAATTTATCATTTAAATCCATTTTATAAATGATTTATGCTCTCATGGATGAATATTATTTATTCTCCTTTATTTCTAATAAGTTGGTTATAACATTATTTACCATTCTTAGCCTCCAAAGTAACTTCCAGATTGAAGATTTGATTTTTAAATCTGCCAACTCAGAAATTCGCTGGTTTAAGGAGTGACAGTTTTGTGGTTGAGATTCTGAGCAAATGAAGATGAATTTGAGAAATCCGGAACATGGGTTTTGTCCATAACGGGCCCAATTAACTTTTATGAAGAACGGTTTGTCCAAATTCGGCTTGTATTAAGAGAAACGCAGGGTTCTTTGAGCACTATTTTCTCTTATTTGCAGTTGCGGCCGTCCTCCAAATCTCAGCTGCAAAGCCAAATTCGCCTTGTTCTTGTTGATCAAATGGTTAGAGGCAAACCAATTTTTTAATAGGAATTATGTTGTACTTATCCTTATTGTAACTTCTCTCTGATATCTCTCTATTTAAATGAAAACAGAGATCAGAGATGGGGATGATGGGAGAGAGACGTGATGATGGATTTGGGGAATGAGAAATGATGGACAACGATGGTGGATTATTCATGCTGTAATTCTTAAGCTTTTGTTGTTGTAATGATTCCACAATTGGCTGATTAATAAATAATTTGGGCGTTGCTGTTCACTCTTTTCCTTCTGAAGTAATCCAGCAACGTCCGCTGGCGGCTAAGGGCCCAGCCTCTGGTGGAGTACGCTGCTGCTGTTGCGTATTATATTTTTACAATTGCTTTTGTATCATTATACGATGATTTGTGTGTGGATTGTTTACCTTTATTACGTAGCAATCTGATATATTCTTTATATGATACGCTATGCTCTCTTATGATCAATGAATGAATGATTTCTCCCTGTAAGAACTCTGCACTGTATAATTGAATTCACACAGGGTTGAATTGTATCTTTATTCAGCCATTTCTGTAACAGAGTGCTGGTATGAATGTTACTGTCATTGGACTTATGTGAAACAATATTTGTGGGATTTGAGAGTAGCGTCATTCTAACATAGTTATATCATCCAATATTCTCAGATTGCTATATTAGTGTGTTGTGTATATATGATAAATGTTGTTCCATAATTCATTTGTGAATATCACCTCATAAAGTAAAGTTCATTGAAATTGCTTTTGAAGATTGTTATTTTATTGCAGAATGTGAGTAAGTTGGTTTTGACTCGTGAGATGTAGTTCTTTTGATTGTTGTTTCGTTTACTGCTGTCCATTTCGTTTCATTCTGTTTTTTTGCCATTTCCTTTTACTTGCATTTATTGCTTTGGTGTGAGAGAAGGTCCAAGGCTGTTGTGAGCCTCAGCAGACGCTACCATGCTCCCAAATCCATGGTCCATACTCTATTCCATCAATTTCTAGAGGAAAGAGTTATTGCTACTATATCCTCGATTGATGATTGTTTGAATGAATGATTTAGTTTAGAACATTTCAGTTTCTTGCTGTTCCAATTAGATTTTGTTTTCAAGCATTCATTTACTTGTGGGTTTTAAGCACTATACTGCAAAACATTACTCTTGAGTAAATAGCCGCCTCAGACAGAGTACACTCTTGAAATAAAAAGTCGTCCCTGGGTTGATAATTAATGTGAAGGTAATTAGGGGTTCAAAGGACACCTTTTTATCGCTCCACAGGAACCATTCAAAGCTCACCAACACAATTGACTGCACATTAAAACTCACATCAGATCAGTGGACCAAAACTCAATGCACAATTATTACAAAAACACTGCACCAAGTCACAGAGGACACCCCATCAACTCACTTTTGATCCAGCTACCTCTGGCGCAGCGCAAAGGAGACTTACTTGCATTTAATTCCAGCATAAGTTAGGTTTTAGAAAGCTTTCCTACAAACCTGTTTAGGTCAGTTGTAATAAGTACTTTTAGATATTTTACCTATATATACCACCCTAAAAAATGTAGTAAGGGTTGGTTGGTTGGTCTTTGTTGGTTTGATATTTTGCTTGAGCAGTGACTCACACTGTAAATGTGATAATTTCCATAATAAAAGACTACTGAAATGCATGGATTCTAAAAACTGTCTGCTGTGTCTAATTGGTCGAAGAGTGATTATGGAATTCTTGTGCTTCTACATGGCTCAATAAGTGTTCCTTAACTCTGTTTTAGTTTTTATTCATGTTTGTTTTACCATCTATGTTCCACCATCTGAATTTACAGAAAGGAAGAATAGTTTAGGATTTGCTTGGCAGCACCCTATGCTCAATTTCTGTGATTTCTATACGTTTTCATCAGGAATAGTTATGAATATGTATACTTAAATGATCATGTTTACACTATTTCTTTCACATATGAATGATTAGTTAGGAATTCTTAATTGCTCCTAGATAATCATTCATTCATTTCCCTTCTCTGTTAGTTGATGAAAGATTCTTAATTTCCTTTCGTCTCTGACTTTCATCCCATCTTTACAGAAATTGGTATTGTTTCACGTCTAGCTATCTTGCTCTATAATCCTCTTGTGACCAAGAAAATGCAACAGCAAGCCTCAATCCATGACTCCATGCCCAATGGTTTGAAACTTATCACACTATCCCTTGCCTCTCTGCTTGGAATTATCCTCCTTACATCTATCTTCCACCCAAACACCAACAAAACCCACTGAACCCAATAGCTAGCCTAAAATCTTCATCAACAAAGCTAAATTAGTAAGAGAGAGCCCTCTCTGATTGCAGGTGGGCTAGAACCTGTAATCCAAAGATTGTTTTGTGGTTACCTCGGCCGTATCCCTTCAGGAGCTTAGGGACAACCTGAGTGTTAACATAATAGCGACTCCGCTGGGGAATTTCTCAAATAATCTCACAAAAAGAGTCCGGAGGTCCACAGAGGAAGAAACCGACATTTAAAAAGTATGGTCGACCTGTGTTCTTCGAAAATTCCCAAAAAGCAAGTTAGAAGTTGGCTCCCAAGAAGCATTCGTGTCATATAAGATCAAATCCTGATCCAAATCCCCCAGCTATTTTTGAAAACCCCAATATAATGGCCAAAATCCTTAGAAAACAAGAGCAGCAAGAATATTTTGTTGATACTATTCCTGAGACAGTTCAGCCTAGTATTTTTTCAACCGCTGTTAAAGTTTTGTTCCGTTCAAACCCTTCTTCCCCGTGTTCATCATCCATTTCCCCAACCGCTATGTCCACACCTCCATTCGCTGCAAATACTACCACCACTACTCCTATTATCCCAGTCACTCTAGTCGTTCCAATTATCCCTGTTGTTCCCCATATCCCTGTTAATATGGCTAATAGATATGCGCCCTTATAGCTGCCTGCTAATCCCGGGGCTATGCCTCAGGATTATAAGACAAAAATTACCTATTTTGATGGCACAAATTCCTGCACAGCCCTGTAGCATACAAATAAAATGTAGGATTACTTTGAGAGTTATGAGATTGATGATGACAGTGTAAGGATGAATATTTTTGTCCAAAGTTTGACCGGTGATGTCAGGACCTCATTTAGAGTGCTCACACCCAATTCCATATTAAACCCAGAAGCCTTATACCAGACATTTATCAATAGATGGGAGAAAAATGAAGACCCCTTGCACATATTATCTGACTATGATACTATGAAAAGAGGACCTCAAGAGATTGTCTTGGACTACTGTGCGAGGTTTAATAATGTCTAAAATGCAATACCACAAAATTTAAGACCGCCACCTGATCTTGCTTTGTACAAATTCCTTGATGGTTTTGATGCTGAAATGGCATATCAGTTAAGGGAAAGAGCCCCTCAAAGCCTCGCAGAGATGCAAGATGTTGCTGTTAGTGTGGAGGCAAACTTGATTGCCAAAAGAAATAGAGCCAGAACCGAGAGAAGAACCACCTTCAAGGAAGAACCCTCAGCCTTAGACCAAAAACTAGATGCTATCATCAACAACATGCATAGGCTAGGAGACAGAGTAGAGAGCATTGAGAGAAAATCATCATGGGAAGGACAACAAACCAACACCATAAGGAATCCAAACTTCAGGAAATATCAGGCCACAAACGCTGGAAGGGCTAGTCCCGACCATGATATTAGACCTCATTTCCAAGAAAACTATGCAGAAGCATCCACATCCAGTGAGCCCACAGATGAGACTCACATGAACCTGATAGATTCGAAAAATGAACAGCAAATCTTTCTCACTCAAGAGGACCAAGACTACCCTGATATAAAACAATTTCAAACCAATTCGGGAGAGTCTTTTGATTTTAAACTAGGTTATTGTTCTGCTGTGTATGAGCTGCACAAACGATATAAGTTGAGAACTAGGACAATCGATGTCCCTGCACCTAGCAGAACAAAGGATAGCAAAAAGCCCAACAAATTAAAATAAAATGTTGTCATAACAGAACCAGCTGATATCGTTGTCCCAAACCCGCATTAGGTAACTGTAGAGGATATATCAGAGATTCAACCTCCTATTGATCAGCCTCTATCTCCCTCTCCCTCAAAAGAAAATCATAACGACACTCAGAAAAATCTGCCAAAAATAGAAATACCACAAACTGTCATTCATCATAACGTTGGCATTAAAAAAGAAAACACCGAGAACACTCTTGACAAGGAAAAATTGGCTACTGCATATGCAAGGATTGCATTGGATCAACCATTTAACTTAGAAGCAGAAATTGGAAAACTCAAGATATTCATTCCCCTCTCAGAACTTGCCAAACATGAAGTATATAGGCAACAAATTCAAAGGTCACTTCAACTACCAGAGATCAGGGATGATGCAAATGTTTTAGATGATACCCCTGAGCTACTGTTTGGTCTGGAAGTTAACGGAAAATCAACATATGGAATTGTTCCACCCTTTTATGTCAGTCTGCACATACATGAAAAAATCTTGCATAATGCTATGTTTGACTCAGGTGCCTCACATAAACTTATGCCCAAAGCTGTAATGGAAAAACTAAACCTTGATGTCACAAGACCCTATAAAGATATATACTCCTTTGACTCAAGTCAAGTCAAGTGTTTAGGCTTAATCAAAGACCTTTGTGTGTCTCTAGTTCAATTTCCCAACAAGACAATCCTAATGGACGTAGTAGTTGCTGACATTCCAACAAAATATGGCGTGCTCCTATCAAGATCATGGGGAGCAAAACTTCAAGGATCCCTTCAACTTGACCTCTCTTGTGCCACTATATCTGTCTTTGGGCAACCAAAGAGACCGTACTGGGAAACACTGATGAAGTATGTGGTAAGTAGTGAGGAAAAGCCCCAAAATTTTCCAATTTACTCAATCCATTCTGACATGGATTCTTTCATTTTATTCAATGATGGCACCAATCCTCCAACTGATGAGAACCCTTTAGCCTTAGAGAAAGAAACATGCATCAATGAGGAATCAGTTGCCAATGCCCATGAAATTGTCACAACAGTCAGGGCAACCAGCAAACAAGAAGAACCTCCCGAAATGGAAATTGTAAGTCTGCCCAATCCTCAAATAACTGAAACTCTTAATACAAGACACAAACAAGAAATCACATGGTGTTTAGAGTTTGATGGTTCGGTCAATAAGTTAGGAGCAGGGGCAGGGGTATGGGTTCACAATATAAATGATAATCATGCAGAAGGCCATGCCTATAGATTAAATTTCAGATGTACTAACAACTGGGCAGAGTATGAAGCTCTCCTCTTCGGCCATAAATTGGTCAAAGCCCTAGAAGCTACAAAAGTGTCCATTTTAGGTGACTCCAATTTAATTATACAACAAATGAAAGGTAACTTTGTTACCAATGACAATAGAATGAGAGCTTATAGGACTGCTGCCACAGAAATACTCAAGTCTTTCAATGAATCCAAGCTCGCCAAAATTTCAAGAGACCATAATTTTCATGCTCACAGCCTAGCAACCTTTGCTAGCACATGCAAGCTTCCCATTGAACCAAATCACCATTTCACTGCTAAGATAAAACATCGACCCTCGGTCCCTAACAATGTTAAAGATTGGCAATTGTTTCAAAATGATGCCCAGATTAACAATTTCCTCGCTCTTGAGGGCGAATTTTCGAATACAAACGTTGACATGGATGCCATGAATGATTCCCAAGAGCTAACAGAAGAAAATCAGCGGGCTGTAACAACTGAAAAAATCCTTAACCCAACTGTTTTTTACAACACAAACATAGAACAACTGAAACAAATGTGTTTAGAGGAAACAGCCAGAGCAGAGGATGAATTCATTGACCTAAAGGACAACTTTTTGCCTGCTGGACTAACTCCATTAGAAGACATGTTCGATGATAATAATGTGCCCAAGAAACCAAAAATGGAGCCTCTAAATGCTGCTATAGAAGAACACAACATAGGGACAGCAGAACAACCCAAAATGATGAAGTTGTCCAAAAATCTGTCCCTTGATCAAAAACCATAATATGTGGATTTTTTCAAAGAGTTTCAAGATGTATTTGCTTGGAGTTATGAGGACTTGAAGTCCTATGACACCTTAGTGATCCAACATACCATTCCCTTAAAACCCAATCAAAAACCATTCAAACAGAAACTTAGAAGAATCAACCCCACACTTCTTCCCCTCATTGAAAAAGAAATAAAAAGAATGTTTGAAGCAGGTATCATTGCACCCATCAAATTTTCTGAATGGGTATCCAATTTAGTTCCGACAAGAAAAAAAACAAGAGAGATCAGACTGTGTGTAGACTTGAGAAATCTAAACCAGGTCTCTCTAAAAGACCACTACCCTTTGCCCAAAATGGACCATATCCTACAAAGAGTAGTGGGGTCATCTAGAATTTCTTTACTAGATGGTTTTTCAGGATTTAATCAGATACTTGTTAACCCAGATGACCAGGATAAGACAACCTTTACCATGCCGTGGGCAACATTTAAGTATGTTAAAATGCCTTCCAGGCTGAAGAACGCTGGTGCTACCATTCAAAGAGCAATGGATATTGCATTTTCCAAGGAGATACATGATTTCCTTGTTGTATACCTTGATGACCTAACCTGTTTCTCCAAATCTGACCACGAGCACCTTAAACATCTAAGGAAAATTTTCATGACATGCAAGAAATATGGCATTTCCTTGAATCCTAAGAAGTCCCTGTTTGCCCTTGAGGAAGGAAAGCTTTTAGGGCATATCATATCAAAAGATGGGATTAGAATTGATCTCGAAAGAATTCAAGCTATCCTCCAAATCCCATATCCAAGAAACATAAAAGAGTTGCAAGCATTCCTTGGAAAGATCAATTTCCTAAGAAGATTTATCCCTAACCTAACTGAGCTAATAAGGCTATTGAGCAATATGTTAAAAAAGGATTCCAAGGTAAAACGGTCTCTTGAAACCAAGCAAGCTTTTGAGAGTATCAAAACTGCCTTGACTCAAACGCCTGTCCTCACCAGTCCGCAATTTGACAAAGATTTTATCATTTTTTCTTTTGCATCCGAGCACACCATAGTTGTTGTCCTTTTGCAAAAGGATAATCAAGGTAATGAAAATCCAATTTCTTTCTTCAGTTGAGCTTTAAGAGATGCACGCCTGAAATATCAGATCATGGAAAAGCAGGCTTATGCCCTGGTTAAGGCCATCAAAGACTTCAGAATTTACATCTTAGACTCCCATGTGATCGCCTATGTCCCAAATTCTGTTGTAAAAGATATATTAACTCAAGAGGGACTAGAAGGCAAAAGAGGCAAGTGGATTGCCAGCATTCTTGAATATGACATTTGAGATAAAACCCACCAAGCTGATAAAAGGACAGGGTTTACCCAAGCTAATGTCCGAAATAAACTTCCAAGCCTTAGATATTAATCAACTGGACAATGAACAGGAGCTGGCGACTCCACAGATCAGTGAAACATCTTTGCAATCCCCATGGTATGCTAATATTTGCTTTGTATTGTTAAACTTGTGTGCTTGCCCAGGATTGTCCAGGACTAAGAAAATATTTTTAAGGATGAAATCATCAAAATTTTGTGTCATAGATGGTGCTATGTTTTGGAAAAATCTTGAAGGTATATTGCTTAATTGTTTGACTATGAATGAAACTAACAACATCATGAAAGAATTCCATGCAGGAGACTGTGGAGGACACTTATATTGGAATTCCACCACTGATAAGATTTTAAGGGCTAATTATTATTGGCCCTTTATGTTCGCAGACGTCAAGAAATTTGTTGTTTCATGTCACAAATGCCAAATCTTTGAAGGGAAAAGAAAATTACTGCCTTTGCCCCTTAAGCCCATTTGAACTGAAAAGCATTTTCAACAATGGGGTCTTGACTTCATTGGAGAAATTCATCCCTCTTCCTCAGGCCAGCACAAGTGGATTTTAACAGCCACTGATTATTTCACTAAGTGTATTGAAGCTATCCCGTGTAGACAAGCCAATGACTCCACCATTATCCAATTCCTTGAGAGCAATATCCTCTCCAGATTTGGCTGCCCTGAGAAAATTATCACTGACAACGCTGCTGCCTTCAAATCCAAAAAAATCATCAACTTCTGCCATAAATTCCACATTACCTTAGGCCACTCTACATCTTACTACCCTCAAGGTAATGGCTTGGCCGAATCATCCAACAAAAGCCTCATCAACATCATAAAGAAACTGCTAGAGGAAAACAAAAAGAACTGGCATAGGAAGCTCACAAATGCTCTGTGGGCAGACAGACTTTCAACCAAGAAATCCATTGGGATGAGCCCTTATGATCTAGTATATGGCATGGAGGCCAGATTTCCTTCATCTTTGGGCATTCCTACTATCAAACTACTGTAGGAGATTCAAGATAAACCAAATGACATGTAGAGAAGAGTTAATCAAACCATTCACCTTCAACAAACTAGAGAGCAAGTGTATGACAGAGCTCAAATGTTGCAAGAGAAACTCAAAAAGATGTTTGATAAGAAAGCTAAAGCAGAGGATTTCTGGGTTGGCAGCAAAGTTCTAAGGTGGGAATCACGAAGAGAGGACAAGGGAAAACATGCAAAATTCGATTTTTTGTGGAAAGGTCCATACATTATCAGCGCAGTGCAAGGCAATAACACATATTTCATCAAAACTCGAGATGGCAGCACAACAGAAGAAGGCCCTGTTAATGGCCGAATGCTAAAACATTACCATGATCCATTTTGATTAAGAAAGAACAGGTGGTGTTACTTTCTGTACATAAATGTTTGTATATATCAGCACTTTTTTTTATTTTGTAACAGTCTGAATGCTGAAGCACGCAGAAGAAAGCAAGCAGTGCTACACAATTAACCAGCAAATCAGTTGAGAGAAAGTGGTGTTTGTGGTCTGAAATTTCAAATTAATCTAAACAGTCAGCACTAAGAAGTTTTCAATGCACAGCAACAACTGAAGATAAAGGCAGTCTGACCTGCTATTCTTGGCTTCTCACAAGGAGAAGCCATCCCCAAGTGGAGCCACTGTTAGCCCCTTGTTGTAGCAGGTTACTCATATTTCATGATTGACATTTTTACAGGCCAAATATGTCATACTTTGCATTCTGCAATGCTCCATATTTGCCAACAGTCACCAGAGAAAGAGGCCATGAGAGTGTGCTGCTCAGAGTGAAACTTCTGCATTCCAATTTTGAAGAATTATTCCATTTTTGTAGAATTCTTAGCTAAACGGAGGTCCAAACAGCTTAATCTTGGTCTCCCAACGTTTCAGTTTCCTGTTTTTAGAATATAGACAATAAATAATCTGTCCAAACAGCTTAATCCTGGTAGATTCTTAGATAGGCAGAGAATCAAAGGAGCCCAACTGCTTAATCTGGGCCCTTGGAAGAAATAAGGGTAGTTTCTAGATAGGAGGACAGAAAAAGAAAAAGTTGAAAAGCTGGGTCTGCAAGTCTAAGTGCACCCAAACCAAAAATAAGAAAAAATGTTAGGTAAGTAGGCTGGGTAGGTAATTTTGAGGTTGAAGAGTGGTGATTTCTGATCAACCCCACATTTTCAAGTGTTATATTTATCCAGATCAGAGTTAGCAGGTAGTTCCCATCTAAAGGACTTCAAACGAGGCATGACTAACTTCCCCTTCTTCCTCTTCCCTAAATCATTTACTAACTTCCCCTAAAGAGGTCAAGATCTGCTTGATATCTCTTAGTTTCATCATTTTCCATATCATTTGCCTTGATAAAGACCTGCTTTATCCAAGGAGGGTACATATTTTCTCTGCAAAGTTCTATGTCCCCTTTAAAGCCTAAGATCTCTGAAACTTAGCGCTTTCTTGCCATTTTCATATAAACTCTTGACATTATTATGTAAATCGCTATCTATTTCCCTTCCCCCTATCAGAACTATGGTAATAATTCCCGTATGTGAATATCCCCTTCCTCTGGTTGAAACATAACCATAAGTATCTCCTTGGGAATTACTAAGTCACCTAGATCTTAGTAAGAACCCTCATCTCTGCATAAAATTCCCCTCCGAGGTGTTTGGACTCCTTCCAAAACACAAAAACCCCCTTCAAATGCATTCACAAACCCCCGCACATTTCATTTTTGGAATTTATTAATAGTTGATTAATAAATAACCAACGCGCCAAACACATTACACCATTTTCTAAAGTTTGAAACCCACCCGCAGCCACAAATATTAAAGTTTCTCGTGCGCGCACCTTAACTAAACCCCTTGCATCTTCTCCTTCCGACCACTGTTGGATCAGCCCTCCTAGATCCGACGGCTCTTATGCATATCGGGCTCCCTCTTGTGAGTGTTCGCTAGCACCCGATGTCCGATGGTTTTACCGACGTACACCGGGACAGTTGGTGGCATCCCATTGCATCGGGCCGCCCCTGACAAAAACCACGTCCGTACCAAAGGCGGTCCGATGCATACCAAAACCACCCTCCCCTCGCATGACAGGAGTGCCGCGTCACCCCGCCACATCGCCGCCACCTCACCCCTTCCTGCTTGCGCCTGGCTCACGTCACCCTGCCACCTTGTCCCGCCACGTCATCACCCTGTCGTACTTCCACGTCACCCTGTTGACTTCATCATCCTGACGTCACATCCGTACAGAGGGGTCCCACTGCTGACGTCGTCCTCTGTACCCCATGTCAGCAGTTGAAAAAGGAAACACTCAAGCACAAAAATCAAGCTTCGGAGCCCCGGATCGAATTTCTGAGGCAGTTTTCGATGCGCGATTAGCACTTAGCGCTAATCACACATCGCTATGGGAAATAGGCCATATTGGGGAATCTTTAGGGAATCATTTGATTCCTCGGCCAATTTTGCACCAAAAGGGCAGAAAAAGCCCAATTTTACAGTTTTGAAAAAATCAGAAGACAGAGAGAGACTCGGTTCAGAGGTTAAAGAATATCAGAGAAAATATGCAGCCAAAAACCATGTCAAAGAGTATCAGTGTAGCGGAAAAGTGTATCAGTAGATATCTTCTTAGGGCTCGAGGTGAATGAAGCATTAAAAGAAAAACCTTGAAAGTCAAGAAGCAGTTAAGGAACCATTCAAAGCTCACCAGCACAATTGACTGCACATTAAAACTCACATCAGATCCGTGGACCAGAACTCAATGCACAGTTATTACAGAACCACTGCACAAGGTCACAGAGGACACCCCATCATTTCACTTTTGATCCAGCTGCCTCTGGCGCAGCCCAAAGGAGACTTACCTGCATTTAATTCCAGCATAAGTTAGGTTTTAGAAAGCTTTCCTACAGACCTGTTTAGGTCAGTTGTAATAAATACTTTTAGATATTTTACCTATATATACCACCCTAAAAAATGTAGTAAGGGTTGGTTGGTTGGTCTTTGTTGGTTTGATATTTTGCTTGAGCAGAGACTCGCACTGTAAATGTGATAATTTCTATAATGAAAGACTGTTGAAATGCATGGATTCTGAAAACTATCTGCTGTGTCTAATTGGTCGAAGAGTGACTATGGAATTCCTGTGCTTCTACATGGCTCAATAACTGTTCCTTAACTCTGTTTTAGTTTTTCTTCATGTTTGTTTTACCATCTATGTTCCACCATCTGAATTTACAGAAAGGAAGAATAGTTTAGGATTTGCTTGGCAACACCCTATGCTCAATTTTTGTGATTTCTATATGTTTTCATCAGGAATAGTTATGAATATGCATACTTAAATGATCATGTTTACACTATTTCTTTCACATATGAATGATTAGTTAGGAATTCTTAATTGCTCCTAGATAATCATTCATTCATTTCCCTTCTCTGTTAGTTTATGAAATATTCTTAATTGCCTTTCGTCTCTGACTTTCATCCCATCTTTTCAGAAATTGGTATTGTTTCACGTGTAGCTATCCTACTCTATAATCCTCTTGTGACCAAGAAAACGCAACAACAAGCCTCAATCCATGACTGCATGCCCAATGGTTCGAAACTTATCACACTATCCCTTGCCTCTCTTCTTGGAATTATCCTCCTTACATCTATCTTCCACCCAAACACCAACAAAACCCACTGAACCCAATAGCTAGCCTAAAATCATCATCAACAAAGCTGAATCGGTAAGAGAGAGCCCTCTCTAGTTGCAGGTAGGCTAGAACCTGTAATCCAAAGATTGGTTTGTCGTTACCTCGGCCGTATCCCTTCAGGAGCTTAGGGACAACCTGAGTGTTAACACCATATTCCAAGCATGAATGTGGGATCTCACGGATAAACCCATCCAAACTAACCAAGGGAATCCAAAAGCTAAACCACCTTTGTCCTCTCCAAATCATGATCTCACCAAAACCAACTCCGAGATGACAAAACCAAACCGATCTTGGAATGCCTCCAGACTTCATCACTATCCTTGAGGAATTTTTATCTCCTTATCTCTCAGTGTTTATCGCAATCCACAATGGATCACTAGGTCCTAAACTGAGACAACAACCTCTCATTCTTTACTGCAATCTACATCGGATCACTATGCCTTAAATTGAGACTCCATCTTCAAGATTTACTGTGTATGCCACCAAAACTGGTCAAGCAATTTCTAGGCCTTTGGTATTTTCCTGAGACCATCTCTACCCTGTATTCTAAAACTATTCGGAAAACCCAAATCTCAAAACCACGAAAACAATCCCATCATACCATCGCTATTCAAAAAAAGGCAAGGCAAGGCTGAAAAATACTTTCATAACTCGGCAAAACCATGGCACCAACAACAAGAGAACCACACACCAACATGCAAAGCCATGCATGTCAAAACCGACTAGGAAATCACACATGCAATATATTACTTGCAAGTGTTCCCCCTAGATCTGGTTGATCATACTCTCCCTTGTCTGATCCTAGATTTCCTTCCTTTCTGTTGGTTGCTTTTCCCTTCCTTACTCCAAAGATAAAGTGCTCCAAGAAAAATCTGTGTGTTCAAGAGTGAGAGAGAGATAGAAAGAAGATAATGAGAGAGATCCAAAACTCAACTAACACAAAGTTGCAAAATGATCCTTGGAAGCCTTTTTATCAATGAGGCTTCTAATTTCTTCATTTTCCATTATTTTCCTCCATTTTCCTCGTCACATGCCACTTGTGACCTTTCACCTTCTTTTCTTCCTATTTTCCTTTATTTCATAAATAAATGTGCCAGAATTCCTTTTTATCTTTTTAATGCCTTAGTCATTTCCTTTGCTAGTTTCCTTAGGCATAAATAGATCCAGGGATGCACACTAGGAATCTTTGTCCAACATTCAGCTTGGAATAAATGTCCCTTAACCGTGGTCTTTTCTTTCCTTTATTAACTTTTATTACATGAAATTTTAACAAGGGTTGTTATAGACTTCTCCCCCTTAGGTAACACCGTCCTCAGTGTTAAACCATACCAAGACCTCAAAAAAACCACTAAAAAGCAAACATACTGCCATGGAGCTTTATAACTTGGTTCATTACAATATTTACAATGAATGACCTGCTCAAAAGAAAAACAACATGAGAACATGACAATATAACAAACATACCACTTATTTTAGCTTTATAACTTAGCTCATGATGGTATTTAAATCCATATAGATATGTACATATATCAAAACATCAACAAAACATATGACAAACATATACTAAACATCAAACCAAAAACGCTTTTCTTCCACAAGCAAACAAAGAAGGATACATGGTCTACATCTGATCTGCCATCTCCCATGTAGCTTCTTCGGGCCCAAAGTGCTTCCACTGCACTTTAACATTATCTATGGCTCTATTCATGAGCATGAACTACTTCTGATGCAATATGAATTGAGGCTCCAATTGAAATTCTCTTTCTTATTCCATTTGCAATAGAAACCAATCAATAACATGATCAACATCCATTATATACATCTTAAGCAATGAAACATGGAAAACATCATGGAATTTCACTGTTGGAGGTAGTGCAAGTCAATAAGCCACTAGCCCAATCCTCTCAAGGATCTCAAAAGGCTCGAAATATGGTGGTGCAACTTGGCACATGATCCTATCCTCATAGAGCTCCTCCTAGGTTTTATGTGCAAATAAACATTCTCGCCAACCTGAAACTCCTTGAAATCCCTATGATGGTCTGCATAAATATTATGTCTATCATGGCATGCCTTTAGGTTCTTCTTTATAGCCTGCATTTACTATTCTGTGTCTGCCAACATGTCTGGTCCAATAAGTACCCTATACACTAGACCACTCCATTTGTGGGAGTATTACAACTCTTCCCACATAGTGTCTCAAAAGGATTCACCCTCAATGACTAGTGATAACCATTGTTGTATGCAAACTCAACCAATGAAAGATACTCCTCCCATATTTTTTGTTGGTGCATCATGTTCATCCTCAACATATCCTCTAAGATCCTGTTGACCCTCTCTATCTATCCATCTATCTACAGATGATAAGTTGTATTGAAGGCAAAATCTGTAACCAACCCTGCAAATAGATCCTTCTAAAAAGTTCAAGTAAACTTTGCATCCCTGTCCCACACAATCTTATTTGGAACACCATGTAGTCTCATGATCTCTCTGATGAAAACCTGTGCCACCTCACTAGATGAGTATGTAGTATTCACTGGAATAAAGTGAGCCACCTTCCTAAAATTGTTGACCATGACCATAACATAATCATGCTATCTCATTGTCCTCAAAATACTTTTAAGGAAATACATAGAAATGACCTCCCATTTCCATTCTGGTATTGTAATAGGTTGTAGTAGACCACCTAGATGCTTGCATTCTTCCTTTAGGTGATGACAATCGAAACATACAGCCACGAACTGTACCACTTCCTTCTTCATATTCGGCCAATACTAGAATTTATTCACCATCGTTAACATATTATGATATCCTGAGTGACCTGAGTATGGATTGATGTGAAACTCCCTCAAGATAAGCTTCTTGAGATCACTACAATCCAAAACATGAATCATGTCCTTGAATCTCATCCAACAATATTTCGTGAGATGATAATCTACATCTTGGTCACTTATACCTATAAACATACCTATATTTGTACCTGTACTCTTCTGTAACCTGTGAATAATCGACATATACCTGTCATCCCTTTGTCCTACTTCCAAGATCCTATCTCGTAACTCTGTCCCATAAGAGTTTATAGCTGCTATATGATTCACATGTACCTTCCTGCTAAGAGAATCTAGAACCTAGTTCTTCTTTTCCTTAACATATCTAATCTCAAAGTCAAACTCACTAAGGGTAGCTAACCATATAGCTTTCCTGTCGTTTAGATTCTGATGGTTAAAGAAGTATTTCAACCCAATGTGATCGCTCATCAATACAAATCTTTTGCCAAGAAGATAATGTCTCCACATCTTCAAGGCATGAATAATAGCAATGTCTCTACATATTCAAGACATGAATAATATTTGCTAACTCAAGGTCATGAGTCGCATAGTTCTGGTAATGCTCATTCTAATTCCTAGATTCATAGCACACCACCTCTCCCTCCTAAATAAGGACTCCACCAAGTCCTCTTTTACATGCATCTATACATACTACAAACTCTTTATCTAGATCTACAATCTTAAGAACTGCAGCATTGGTCAACAACTTCCTTAGTTGCTCGAAACTAGTTGCACATTCATTTGTCCATTCAAACTTCTTACCTTTCCTCTAGAAGGATTTCATAGGATATGAAATGCATGAGAAGTTCCTGATGAACCTCTTGTAATAACCCGTCAATCCCATGAATGATGTCACCTCATCTACATTAGTAGGAGCTGCCCACTTCACGATGGCCCTTATCTGTTTTGGATCTTCTACTATGCCTTCCTTAGAAACAATATGTCCCAAGTAATGCACCTCTGTTTGAAAGAAGCTACACTTACTAAGCTTGGAATACAACTGATACTCTCTTAGAAATCTCAACACTACTACTAAATGTTGAAAATAATACTGAGAGGGGGGGTGAATCAGTATTATCTAGTTCTTTTACCAAATCTTCTTTATTTCCACTTTGAATTATTTTTGCATATCAGTACCATAAAATAATGAGCATGAACAAGAAAAACAGACAGTCACATCAAAGAACACTAGATATAAGGTGGAAACCCAATGTGGGTGAAAACCACCTGCTGCAATATGTCTCTATCTTCTTTCAAATTAGAAACTCCTTTTACAATGGTCTTGTACTGGTGCAGTCCTTTACCAGTACGCAGGCTGCAACCTGCAGAGAGCTACAACTCTCTCTCGTTTTCCAGTCTCTCCTGGAAGGGAGCTACAACCACCTACTTCTTTTCTTTCAAGGACCACTTTTCATAAATTTTCAAACTGGATCCATAAAAATCAAATGATTATCAAGTATCAGTAAGTCACCCAGATAACTAGATCCACAATAACAGTAAACTAAACCCAGAACACCTTATCAAAAAAAAATCAGTCAACAAAATATCTTAAGACAGATACGCAATTTCCTTTTCTCTGGCACCTCTGTGGCATCTCCTGTGGCGTCTCCACACTGCGCCTTCTGTGGCGCCTCTGTGGCATCTCCACACTGCACCTTCTGTGGCGCCTTCGCACTACGCCTTCTGTGGCGCCTCCACATTGCACCTTCTGTGGCACCTCTGTGGCATCTCCTGTGGTGTCTCTGCACTGCGCCTTCTATGGCGGCTCTGTGGCGTCTCCTGTGGTGTCTCCGCACTGTGCCTTCTGTGGCGCCCCCACACTACGCCTTCTGTGGCACCTCTGTGGCGTCTCCTGTGGCGTCTCCGCACTGCGCCTTCTGTGGCGCCTTCGCATTGCGCCTTCTGTGGCGCCTTCGCACTGTGCCTTCTGTGGCGCCTCTGTGGCGTCTCCTGTGGCGTCTCCGCACTGCGCCTTCTGTTCCGCCTCTGTGGCGTCTCCTGTTGCGTCTCCACACTGTGCCTTCTGTGGCACCTCTGTGGCGTCTCCTGTGGTGCCTCTTGTGGCGCCTCCGCACTTCCGCAGCTGCAGCGCTCGAGAGATCACCCTTCATAGATTCGCTTTCCACTTCACTTTCATATAGATCGAGCTTTTCAAATAATAACCCAATATTTCAGATCTTGAGATATTCAACCCAAAAGCATACATAAGCCAAATGATCTCATTTGCTTTATATAGGCAAGCTCTTCCTTAAATCATGGACCAATACCACGGGCCAAAACCATAGGATCAAAAACTGTGGGACTAATTCCATGAACCAACCATGAAAGTGCGTGAACTTTTCTCCACATGGAATAAACTTTTCCCTGCATAAAATTTCGTGAACTTTTCTATACATGAAATAAACTTTTCTTTGCATAAAATTCCGTGAACTTTTCTCTACATGAAGTAAACTTTTCTCTGCATAAAATTCCGTGAACTTGAAAATAACTTTGCTGCACTATAATTTATCATCTGAGTGATTTTCCATCAAGAACAACACTTGTCTCATAATGCCAACATTTATTGTATAAAGCACAACATTGATGGCCCACAAAAGCACATAGTGTCATGGAGGGGATTTCTTCCCAAAGGAACACTTCACAACGTAGATATTGATATTTTTTCATTTTAAAAAGGTAAGTATAAAATACAAAATATAATAATAAATTAATAAAAACTAAACTAATGGTACTTGTAAAATTTACATAATACTTTTATATTATGTATATTATGTATGCAATTATGTATAGTGTAACTATATATAAAATTAATTCTGAAAATAGTTAGTGTTCTTTATCTATGAGATAATGAGAACCAAATACTATTATTGGTAGCAAAAAAACATTTTTAATCTTTTTTTATTAGAGATGTCAAGTTTAATAGTAGAGGAAGAATTTCTCTTCAGGCATGACTATAGAATAAAAAGTTGTCTTCATCCCTATGTATTTTCAAATGGACAACAATTGTTTTTACATGCCCTTGGCAACCTTGCATATTTCTGTACATAAAATAGATACTTGTAAGAGTCAATGTCGATCTAACAAATATTTCATTGAAATATTTATAGATCCTTTATTTGTAATATATTATTGATGTAATTTTTATATTAAAAGTATTGTTTGTAATTAATTTGCAAAAAATGTCAGTTTAAAGGTAAAGATTGACTCTATTTCCCCGCTAGAAGCTCACTTTGTGTAAGGGGTCAATATCTATCAAAGAAAAACATAAGGGATGTCTTGAAAGAAGGTATTTTTGGAAGAGCACATTGACAAAATTATGAATACATTCCTAAAAGTGAGACTCTAAAATGGTTCTTTTTGAAACAATGTAGGCTTCCAAAGAATGCCTTGCAAGAATAGCAAAAAAATGGAAAACTAACTTACAATTTGATAACGATAAATATTTTAAGTCATAGATGACAAATATAGATTTTAATTATTTTTATAACAACCCTGGTCAAAATTCCATATAAATCAAGCTAATAAATTAAAAATAAGAATCAAGGTCATGGGAAACTTATTCCAAGCTATGTTGGGCAAAACATCGTAGTGTGGGTGTTTATTTGGTTTATTATGGCCAAGGGAAATGAGAAAAGGGAGAGACAAAGGCTTTAGAAAGGCATGAGGAATTAATTGGCAATTTATTTATGAAAATAATTGAAATTAGGAGAAAAGGAAGGTGAAAAGTCACAAGTTGCATGTGAGGAGGAAAATGGACGAAAAAAATGGAAAATTGAAGAAATTAGAGGCCTCATTAATAAAATGGCTTATGAAGATCAGTTGGTACCCTTTTTTTAGTTCAGATTGGGATCTCTCTCTCCCTATTCTCTCTTTCTCACACTCTTAGAAACTTAGAGCATTCTTGGAACACTCTAGCATTGGAGAAAAGAAGGCAAAAGAAGAGAAAAGAAGGAAATAGGAAGAAAAGATCAAGAAAGGAGTATAATCTAGCAACTACAATGGGATTACTTGTAGGTATCAATTTGCATGAGTGGTTTCCTTTCTAGTTTTGGCATGCATGTGTGTTTTTGGTTCTCTTGCTACCATTGGCATGGGTCTTTCAAAGTGTAATAGTGTTCTTCAACATTTCCTTCCCATTTCCAGATAACCATGGTGTGATTGGGTTCTCTTGTTTTGGTTGAGTTGGATTTCTAGATGAATTTTAAGCTAAGTGGGGTGGTATTAAGATTATTCACAAGGCCTAGGAACCCCAAGATGGGATACGTGGTAGAGCCTGGATGTGAATACGCTAATTGGGCATAGGAATCCTTGACTAGTGAATGGAAGGATACATGTTAAATATTAGGGGTGAATAGCCTTGATTGAGCCTAGGAATCCTTGGTAGGTGAATGGAGTGATACACGATACACCTCAGAGGGGAATACCCTTGATTGGGGCTAGGAATCCCTTGACCGATAATGGTAGGATACACAATAAATCGTAGAGGGTGGAGACCTCATAATCCTAGGAATCCCTTGAAGGGTAATGGTGGGATACATGATAAAGCCTAGTGGCTGAGACAAACAAATTCCTCGCGGTTTAGGTGGAGAGATCCTGAGGCATCCATGCTTTTTTAGGGTCTAATGATCTTGTGAGGATTGCAATAAAGCATGGTTGTATTGATGAGGGTTGAAGTGACATTTCCTTTGGAATCCCTAGTTTGTTTTGTTGTATGTCCCACATTCATGGTAGGAATATGGCACGGAGGTCATTTTTTGAAAAAAAGGTTTCGTTCAGCCCCTTGTATGGTTGAGTGGTTCATAGAAGTCCTAGACCTAGTTGGCTTATGCATCATGTGTAAATGTACTACCTCATATGCTTTTTTTATGGGTATTATATCCTTGTTATTTATGTTGGTTATATGTTGGTTCTGAGTATGTTTTATGACAAAATTGATGTATCTCTCTCACCATGTTTTGATTAGAAAATGAATGAACAATGAATATATGACCTAATATATGATAATGTAGCTATTCTGATAAGGAATCAATTCTTCTTTACAAATCTCAAATAAGTATGAGAACCCTATGCTCAGATCTGTTGTTATGACCTGTAGATTTCATATTTGTGACATGTTCAATGAAATGTTTGTCATGGCTAGTAGGGGTATAAGCACGTCATTAATCAAATGTTTACATTGATAAACCTTTTTCAATGTTTTATAATTTTTGAAAGTTTCAAGAAGTTATGGGCAGTGGCCTAAGTCCTGGCCTTGAAAAAGTGGCACAAAATCTAGGGTTGTTGGCTCAAAACTATCTAAAAATGTCTAAAGTCATTGGAGGGAGCAACTAGAAGGCCTTAGTCGTATGCATGGTTTTTCATGGGAGTGGTTGAGGGTCCAGATCAATAAAATGTCAATTTTTCTTAGGGGTTGGCCACCTAGAAGGGTTGGTTGGCTCCTAAAGGTTTTGTAGTATGTGTCGAAGGTCAAATTGTTTTATTTTTGTTAGATCCACTTCGTTAACTTGACATGGGGATTTGAATCACATCATAGCAGCCTCTCATCACGTGATTACCCTAGTGGACTGGTTAGCTTGGGTAAATGTGGGAGGAGGGTGTTACAGAGTGGTATCAAAGCATGTTTCACCCCTTAGACCAGATGGGTGATGTGTTGATCATGCCTACATGTCAGTTTCATATGTGTTCCTTTTCTTTGTGGCATATGTTCTTATTATGTATTCATGGTGCTAGTCATGGTTACAGTCATGTCACCATGTGAAAGTTGATGGTGTCATTGGTTGCATGTGGTTGTCATGAGTGTATGTCAATTATGCATTGGTTACGCATGTTAGTGTTTATATGTTGCTATGCATACATTAACATGGTGATGGTTGTCATCCATGAGGTTGTGGTATATTGTTGGTATGGTCATCCATTGATAACTGGATAATGGTTGAAATGATGATTATATGCTGACATGATTATGTTTATACATGTATTGCACTAATATGGTTGATCTTGCAGACGAGATACCCTTCCCTAAATTGTACTGAGGTATGTTGATTATGTTACGTTTTGGTTTTAACTAACATGATATGCTTGGAGGAAACATAACAAATATGACTAGCAAGATGGTAGACTTCAGTTCACAATATTCTCCCTAGGGATTATATGAGCAGCATGGTGATAGGCACTCTCATGACTTGGAAGACACATTGAGAAGCTTGAAGGAAGAAATAAGAAGTTCCAAAAAAAATAATGACATGATCATTCAAGCACAGGATAAACAAGAAGAAGTCAATGCCGTAGTCCTTTAGAGTTTGTCATAATTGTAAAGAAGGAAACCACTTTGGATATGTTAGGGTCCTATAATTTATAGGATCTCAAGATAATTGAGTGAGGTATCTTAGGAATCTTATTTTGTAAATACTCATTAATTTTCCCATGATTTCCAAATAAAAGAAAAATAGAATAAAAAATGAAAAAGAGGTTATAAAGAAGAAGAATAAATAGAAAAATAAAAATATTGAAAAAAGAGAAAAGCATTAAAGCCCACTAAAACAAAGAAAATCAAATAGAGAATAATACTTAAAGTATTTCAAGTCTAAATTCCAGTACTCATACATGGTTTTTGCTTCATTTCTATAAAATAAAATTGTGTGAAACTTGTTCAAAATGCCTCAATCACTTGCTTTAGTTTGGTAAAACTTCTTAATCATGACTATAATTCTTTGAATTAATGTACATTAGATAGAGAATGAAGGTTTATCCAATAGTTTAGTTTTAATAAATCATTAGTTAGGTAGAAAATGGCATTGACGCAACTATTTAATCTGGGTTAATAGGAGAAATAAGGGATAGGTTAGATAGTTTTTCTTTTTCCATTAAAGAAGATAAAAATGGGTTTGCTAGTCTAGGTGCACCCTAGAGATTAAAATAAAAATGCTAGTCTAGCTAAGGGTAGGTAGATATGGTGGGTTGCTTAAATGTCAACATGCATAAATTTTATCCTAAGTTTGAGGATAGAGAAAGAGGAGAAAAGTGAATGCTATTCATTATCTATTTCAAAAAGTTTATTGTTACCTCCTTATACTAAGTTTAGAGGATAAATATGCGCAAGGATAAAGTATTTAATTTCCCTATTTTTCCCCTATCCTAAGTTTGAAAACAAAATTATGTGAGTGCAAGCAGACAAAGCATTTTTTCTTTTGTTGTTAATTTTTCGTCGCCTTCAACAATTCAGGATCCGGTCCCTTGCTTCATCCACTACCATCATCCATTTTCACCCCCCCTTTCGCATTCTCCCTTTACCGTTGGGGGGTGGCTCTGGAAGGCGGTTTCTTCCATCGGGCCCTACTCCCTACGTGGTGCCTCTCGGTGATTTCGTACCCCCCTGCTCATACCATTTACTACCCTTCACCCTCTCCAAAAACATCCTATCCTACATCCATTCCTGCAATGCCCCACTACTCCTCCTCCACCACTCTCTACCTGCCACTTGTCTTGACCATTGCTGCAATTAAATTCCTTCACGCTTGATACCTGTTCGACATTTAATTTTCCTGGTAACCATTCAGTAAGAAACCTGCGCCATTTCCAACACAACTTTGTGTCTGTTTTTAAAAGATCCAAAGCCCATTACTGCCATATTTTGCTTCTCATTCTCTTCCTGCTATTCATAAATTCTTGTTCCAGTCTCTATCAAAGCGTCCTCACCGCCAATGTCCTCACATTCCCCGATCTCCCTATTCACTTTGCCTAAGAGAAGATTGTTTTAGAGCCTGGTAAAACTCCTTTATCTATCCATTTTGCTCAAAATCTGCTCCAGCAATGCCTCCTAAAGATAATACCTAGGACTAGGCCATTAATCCATTGATTCTACCTTCTATAGACCTGGATCACACACCATTGGTAGACAGATATTATTGGATCAGTGAAATGCTCTATGACTGCAATTTCCTCGAATTATATTTTTGGCTACAGGAAAAGTACACTAATAAAACTGATGAGATAGGACTCTGGGAGTCAAACCTTCCCCACTATATCTTTCTTATGACCTTTTAAGCCCCAAAATTCACTTGGAGATGCCAAGATTGCTATGTCCATGCTCAAAGAGCTATAATTGCACCTACACGTGACATCCTTTTCACCATCATAGCCAAATCAATTAACTGAATGATGTTGTCCCCTTCTGTGGAAAATGCTACCCTTTATCCCTAGAAGCCCTCACCTAGCTTTATCAAAAGCTCAATTTTGCCACCATAGCTAGGATTTTTTTTATTTTCCTTCTAGAAAATACCCAATTTCCCAAAAAGAATCCACCTTATCCTTCTTCCATTTTTCCTGATTACGCCACGTATATTACTTCCATCCTCTCTCAAATTCTAGGCTACCATTCTGATCAGTGGGTGGATGAGCCTATCTTAGGATTCCTTTCCACATTTTCCATAGACAACAAGCCCACTACTATTTTCAATTTCAGTCAATTCTTAGCTAACAATATCCATGAGCAGTTCATGAAGTTTCCTATAGAGAAATTGTTCAACTATACCTCAGTTCTAATTTACATGTTCATCTATTATCAGGCAAACAATTTCAGTTTTGCATTGTAAAAACTAGATGATGCAGCTGACCAACAACAAATGATATTTTGGACTTCACTGGTCATGAAGGAACAACATGGATTCACCTACAAGTAATTTGTAGAATGCTTTGCTCATCCACTCATGAACATTCTCTACAGTACAATGCATCCCATGATCAGTGAGGAGATCAAATAAATACTCCATCTATCAGACCAAGCCATGACCGGAGATTGGTACATGTACCAAAATAATATAGAGATCAAAGTCTACGGATGTGATTTGACCCCTACAAGCTTCCCAAGTACCTCCCAATAAGGATATTTGCACTAGAATACATCAAGAAAATGTTAAACTTAGATGAGATATAGTTTGTAGTAGCAAAGAAGAAGGTATAGTTCAAGATTAAAACATAGGTAGGACCTTTTGTCTACAACACAAGAAGTGTAGGGAAATAAGAAGATAAGATATTGAAGGATATGAAGTTCAATTTGAGCTTCACAAGGCCTTATGACCCCTGTGGCGTCATTTAAAAACTCAAGGTGGGCATGTTGGGTTGTGTTATATTCTTTCCACGACTAGCCCACATAGTTAACCAAGGGGTTAGAGGGGGGAGTGAGGCCCCCCTTCGTTGCGTTGATTGCATAGCAGGGGGGTCATAGGGGGTTTCAGAGGTACAGGTGACCCCCCTCTATGGAGTCTAGGGTAGCGCCCCGAAAAATTTAGTTTCTTGGACCCTATATTCGGTTGGGCGGACCTACCTATGGTTTTGTGAATGTTACTCGCACATGGTTTTACACGCGATGGTTTTTAGTCCATGGTATTGGATGCTTTGGAATGTATAAATATGTATTGTAACATTGAAAGGAACATAATGAAAAATCAAGCTAGTAGTCCTGGTTTTGGGATCCAAGGGAAAATATTTGTGTATATGTGTTTTATGTGTTATGCTCTCACATTGTTTATTTTCTGTGTAATAGAATCATATTCAGGTAATTTTTGTATGGGTGTAAAGCCTACATTTGGTATCAAAAATGTTGTTGCTTCAAGGGGATGCCTTATTTGCTAATGGGTTTCTGTTAGTTCCAATCTTCGCAGCCCGTCACCAGGGATCAAAATGGGCTCTTACTATGTTTGGTTTTTAGAGATGTTTTGCACATGATCTTCAGTGAAAATCATATCCTAAGTATTTCCATTAGAAGAATCTCAGAAAAATACTTCCAATGGTATATCATACTCCCGTAACTAGTTTTCTGATCAAAAGATATGATCGAAATGAATGAGTGATTCTTGGTTATGTATGTTTTGAGGTCGGTCGCTGCACACAACAACAAGTTTAGTAAAAGATAAATTTCTGAAATAATGGTAATGAATTTTTCAAAAGTGAAAGAGGTTTTTGTCCCTAACATACCAAATAACAAAAACCTCCTTCAGTTTATCCACAGGTGCTATTATGTGTGAGATATACAGTTGTATTTTGAGCCTACATTAAAATAAAGCAAAATTTTCATTTATTTTATTGTTTTAATCATTTTAGTGCGGTGCCATTTTACAACAGATGGAAAGTAATTTTGAAAAACCTAAGGATATTTCTGTTAACCACGATTCATATAACAAAAAACTGTTTCAGTTTATTCACAACTGTCATGAATTGGGATATGTGACTAGATCTTTACAACTCATTTTCACTGATTTAAATTTTTAATGATTTTCTGTTTTAGAGATGATTTTGTGGCACAGATTATGAGCAACTGGAAATGAATTTCCAAAATTTGAGAGATTTTTTTCTCCAACATGACCTTATCTACAAAAAAAATCTTTCAGTTTTGTAATAGGTGCTATGGTTTAGGAGATACGAGTTCATCTTCAACACCTATTTTCAGAAATTCAGTCCAAGTTTAATGTAACTGACTCTATTTTGAAGAAAATGGTTGAGCTCAATTCCCTTAGTACAAGGATGAGAAAATGTATATGTTTTATGCATTTCATAGTGTAGAGGTTGGATTTTGGCAGTAAAGAAGCATTTGGACTGTGTAAAGTTGATTGCATATCATAATAAAGCAATTTTTTCCCTTTAGAGCTGGGATTCATCACGTGCTTAAATGTTCAGTATGTTTTTTCTCCTGTAATTCATTTACACATTATGTTTTTCTCCTTTGTTTCAGCATTATGTAAGTGATATGTTAGGAAGTCATCCATAATGATGCTCCTTTCATGATGATTTTTCTATTAGTTATAATAGTAGTTTTAGAAGAATTCATCCATTGTTAGATGCTATGTTGAGCAACCTCGTTATTCTCTATCATCTAAAGTTGCTGCTATAGATCCATCCTTTGTTTGATGGTTGCAGGGAAGTGGGCTTTCTCCCTTATACTTCTCACATTTACAATCCTCACTTGCCTAAACATGGCACATAATTTGCCCCAGGTTTTCCAGTAGAAATTGACATTGATTCCATAATCCAAATCATCCTTTCTCTTGCTATTTTGACCCAAAGAAAAAAAAAATCAAAAACCCTAGAGCCACTATACCTAGCCTAAAATCCATATTTGATTCAGTCATCTTGACTTAAATTCACAAGGAGAGAGCCCTCTCCCGACCTAGTAGGGCTAGCTATTAGGCCCCTACGCTACTAGGGTAAACCCTTATTGTTATTAGTACAACCACCTTATTATATTGTTGTCACCATGTAGTCCCCATATTGTTACTATTGTGCCCCATAGAAGCCCACTATTGTTATTATTGTGCCCTTATATTATTATTATTATGTCGGCTTTAATTATATTATCACTCCTTAGACTCCTATATATAGAAAGGAGGTCTTGTCATTTGTATCATCCAAGAATTGTTCATTTGCATAATGTAAAGGAGGTTGCCCCCTTGAAAAGGCTAAATTCTAAGGTGTTTATCTCTCTTTTCTATCTTTTTGTGAGCTGGTTTCATAACATTTGGAATCAGAGCTTTGTATTCTAGTGTTTTGCTGCTCCAAATAGGTCATCATGGCATTTTCACTATAAATTTTTTTCTGCGACATTTCAAAAGAAAAAAAAAAAACCATTTGAGATGAAATTTCACTAAACATCAGGTCCAAATTTTAGAGCTTTTCGCACTATATTTGCGGAGATATGATCTAAGGAAGTTGCTCTTTTTGTAGACTCCTGAATTACATTCCAAATAGGTGACTTGGGGAAAATAGTCATAACTTTTGTTTTGAGCATCCAATTGGAATTAAGAAGTTACAAAAAAAGGACAGACTATAGTTTCTTATATACATTTTTCAGATCCAAATGTTGAAACATTGAGACGTGGCATGTCGAGCAAGTTCGCTCTACTGAACTAGTCTATAATTAGGTCACCGTGGGAGATTTGGCATAACTCTTCCTTGGAGAATCCAATTTGGATGACTGGTGGCATTGGAAATAGGACACATAGGGCTACTGCACATCCCAACTTGACAGTTGTAAGAATAGAAATTACAGAGTTATAGTCGTTTCAATATCGATCTCCTAAAATCAAGAAAAGGCAATATGAGGAAGTTTGATGGCAAGGATCCGGTAAATTGGATACTTCAGATGGAGCAATATTTTGATCTACATGGTGTACCACTGTTACAGAAGGTATGTATTGCATCTTCATATTTATAACCAGATCAATTTTTATGGTTCAAAGGGCTTTGTTCTCATAAACAACCTGCTAGGTGGTCAATTTTCATGGAGGAAATGATAGCACATTATGAGGATACAAAGAGCAACACCTTCTTTAGAGCAACACCATAACAATTGGAAAGAGTAAAAAGCTTTGTTACATGGAGGAAATTAAAATTATGACAACAAGGAAGTCTACCCCTCACAACTATAATAATGGAAGTGTTGTTTCTCCTAGCCTTCCACAACCTATAAGGGTTACACCACAACAATTGGAAGAGAAAAGAGAAAAAGGGCTTTGTTACAATTGTGATAGTAAATGCACTAAAGGTCAATAAGTGTGCTCAGAAGAAATTATTTTACATAGATTATGAAGAGGAGGAAGAAAAGGATCAAGAAACATAAAAACAAGAGTATATACACCAGGAACCAACCCCAGAGAAAGAAGAAATGAATCTGACCATATCTTGTAAAGAATTGGCAAGAATTACCACTCCTCAAACTCTCAAGATAGAAGGATATATCAAGAAGAAAAAGGTTCAAGAAGTGAAAGATCACATCGAGAAAGAAGAAATGAATCCAACCATATCTTGTAATGCATTGGCCAGAATTACCACTCCTCAAATTATCAAGATAGAAGGACATATCAAGAAGAAAAAGGTTTAAGCCGTGAAAGATCACATCGAAATGAATCCAACCATATCTTGTAATGCATTGGCCAGAATTACCATTCCTCAAATTATCAATATAGAAGGACATATCACATCGAGCATCAAGAAATGAATCCAACCATATATTGTAAAGCATTGGAAGAAATTACCACTCCTCAAACTCTCAAGTTAGAAGGACATATCAAGAAGAAAAAGGTTCAAGCAGTGAAAGATCACATCGAGCATCAACAACAAGTTCTCCAACGTTTAAAGGATAATGCCACTTTGGTGCAAAATCGAATGAAACAATAGGTACATCAACATTGTAGTGAGAAATGTTTTGATGTAGGTGATTGGGTATTTTTACTCCTACATCTCAAGCATGCTATTTATGAGAAGGAAATGTTGGAAATGCTACATGCACTTAAGAAATGGTGACCTTACTGAATGGGAAGTGTTATAGACATATTTGGGCACTACAACCCCAATCTCATATGTCCATAAATCAAGGGCTTCTAAGCCCCTAAAAGTATTGTTTCATACCCTAAAGGAGCAAGCTTAGCTGATTACATCATCTCCCAAAAGTTCTCCCTGCAAAACTACTTAGAACTGGTCAAAACAGGACCATACAGACTGCTCAGTGCTAAGGGTGTAATGCATCTCACCTGCCACATGCAAAAAGTGTGATCCATACTGAGAATCCCTTCTGTAGGGTGCGATGAGCGAGAGAAGACAAATGGCAGAGGGAGTTAGCTAGGTGGAAACCCAGAGAATCTTCTAGAAACTGCCCATTTGACACTTGCCTCTCTGAATTCGCACAGGGATGAGTAGGAGATCATGAAATATCCAAGTGGAACCAAGAACTATCAGAGAGATGACACTAATAAAAATCCCAGAAGCTGACTCACCCACCTACAAACATATATATATGGATCCCTCATCCTAAAGATCCAAAGGCTAGAATTTTGTATCTTGTAAGGATGTGCTATTGGTTTCTCTGTGGAACATCATAGTGTTGGGTGATCTAGCTTTTTATGAGGTGAAGAGGGATTTCATGCTTGGAGGATGGCACTAGGTTAGATCAATGGGTTGTAATCCTCTCTTCTACTACTTCTATCAATAAAGCTATTTGAGTTTTCCTCCATATTCTTGTATATCTCTAAATCTTGTATTGCTATATGCATTTGTATGGTTAATATATATCTGATCCTATATTGTTTATGATTATAGATCTCTATGCTTTGATGGTATTATGCTGCTTTGACTCTACAGGTGTTCTTTCAAGTGGGACAAGTGAGGAAGGAGTGGCAAAGATCTATCAAAGGGGAGAGGAACAAGCAAGGAGCCAAGTGAAAGAATGAGGTTGGTACTCTTTGCTTCTCTCTCATCTATATCTCATAAAGGAAAAAAAAATTGACTTTAGTTTTTTTGTTTCTAAGATGGCTACCTGTCTTAGTGGGACTAGCAGCTCTGAATGGACACTAGTTTTCCTGATAACAAAATGGAAACTCCACTTGGGAGCGAATAGCTTGTTTGCTTGTATATATTTGTTTGCTTTATAAACTAAAAATGAAACCTGAAGTTAAGCCATCTAGCCTTTGAACTACTTTTGCTATGCAACTACAAAGTAGATAAACGCTGCTTCAGTCAATCTCCAGGTTAGTTTATGAATTAAACATGTGACTCACAAACATCCTAAGTGCCCTGGTCGTAGCTCAAGTAACCTCATTAGATCAGCCCCTATGTTTTGTGTTTACTGGCTATCATTAGTTCATCCTAACTTCCTGAACTAAGCTGCAAACTGTGAGAAAAAACCAAGCCCATTCTCATCCCTAGACCCTCGCACTGTCTCCCATTAGCAGTCTAGATGCATCGCACCTCCCATGTGTTGTAGGTGAGATGCATCCCTATTTCCCTGTGTTACAGGTCAGATGATTAGATAAGATCGTTTCTGCCTCCAGATTTTGGTTTTCTCTTCATTGTCTTCAACTTTATTCAGGCGTTTTTCTGTCTGTGATCAGTATACCACTATTGAAACTCCCTTCCTTTGCATTATTCAGCCTCCACTGTATAAAAAATTGTGATTTTTTTAATGTATTTTTTTCAATTTACAATTCTCCTTTGCAAACAATAGCTTAATCGAACTGTCGTCTTTTGATTTGAAAGTGTCGCAAGTGTCGTTTTCAGTCAAAGAAAAGAGTCTTCCTCTTGTTGATAGTCGATTACACTTTTTCCATTGTATTTGATTTGAATTAATAGTATTTCAAGTGTCGAAAGAAATTTTTTAATTGGAAATCGCAAAGTGTCGTCTTGGCCTTCCTTTCGTTTTTTAAAAAAGAAAATTGTTAGTATTGTCACTTTGAGAAAAAATAGTTCAGATATGTACTTAGCATTCTTTTTGTCATTCACACATTAAGAAAGTAGAAACCAAATACATGCATGTGCATTTGCATTTAGACTGCTTGTGGAAATTGATTTAGGATAGTGCATCTTAGTGGGTGCTCTGTGCTTTATGTTGGAAGGATTTTACTTCTCTTTCCTTAGTAGCTAGGATTTTCATTGCAAAAAGGAGAATAAATGATTGTTCATCATCTTAGATTACATATTTAGGAGTTGTATATTTACATCACGCGGTGAACCTTAAAGGAAAACTTCTTAAGAAAGATCAACTGTAAAATAAATTTCAATGAACATAAAAACACTTTTGAACCTAACACACAACATTTAGAAGTCTAGGCTAGAGACGTATTCTAGTGTCATAAATCCTAGTAACTATCACTTTCATTGTAGGTTGGGTGATTCCTCCTCTTTGAGACGACAAGTGCCAGTACAGACTTGTGCTCCCATGTACCATCGAGTATATATTGGGAGACCACAATAGGCTATACCCTTTATCCTTAGGAAGCCGTGTTTGCTGCCCTATCGATCACAATGCACTAAACACAACATTTGGGAAGATTTACTGTGAAAAGTACTGTGAAAAGTATTCTACAGTTTTGCAATTGTTTTGTTAATCCCTTTATCTAGATTTCTAGAGTAGTCACTTTCGTTCCTTTTCCGACTCCTCAAAAGAAAAGGTCCATCTGAGAACTTGTCACTTCAAGCTCATTAAAAATTGAAGATGACTAGAGTCATATTTAGCTTTTTCTCGACTCTTAAAAATTGAAAAAGCGAGTTGTGTCAAAGAATCATAAAATTTATTTCAACCGAAATAATATCACTGTTCCCTCATTGGTCTTAAGTTGATAAAATGGAGTCCACCAATCAAGGATTTCCCCTTGGGGGGAATCCTAGTCATTTCTCCTCTTGGGGAGATGTTGGTGCACCTCATATGGCCACATTGTCCTTTCCAGGACTGACAATTGGCCTGCTGGTATGGCTTTCCTTGACCTCTATTGTACAAAACACCATGGTTCCTGAGCAATCAAATCAGCAACCAGATGTTACTAGAGCTACCCCCAACCTTCTACTTCGTTTGTTTCTCCCTCTTCTTCTTCCTCTTCACTTCGTGAAGCTAGTAAAACTAAAAACCAAGTAAAAGAGAAGAAGAAGAAAGGGAAGGAGAAGAAGAAGAAGAAGCCAACGACAAAAGGGGGAAACCAAGCATCGTCTAGTGAAAATCCACACACTGCACCATCCAAACCTAAATCTCCATGTGTCATTTGCAAAGGGGACCACTATCATCGAGATTGTCCTTGCATCCCATGGATCTTATGGGACTGGTCTCCTCGCTTGCACAATCCAGTGTCATCAAACTCTGACAATCATGTTGAGAGTACACCATCAACTAGTGAAAACAAAGTCAATGGACAGAAAGGAAGATCTAAATTTCCTTGTAGACTATGTGAAGGTGATCATGCCCTCCACCGTTGTCCCTTCTTAGACAAATCTAAAAGAGCCTTGGATAACCGTCCTGCTTCACTACTACGGTTTCCTCCTGGATACAAGAAACTCTTGCCAAGTCCATCACTAGTTCAAAATCTGACTGACACATATTTGTGCTCGGTCGAAGCATCTATTGTTGAAGATAAACCCTCTGAGTCCACATCGGACCAAAGTCAATAGGTCGAGACGACAGTCGACGTAGTCTTGTCTTCAGAAGGTCTACCTTCAAATGATACAGTCACCAAAGAGAATGAGAACAACAACGTTCAAATTCTTTTTGTCAACATAGAGTCCGATGAACATGGGGGAAATCTACCCGTTCCTTTACCGTAGGAAGGAAGTTCGTCAGAGATTTACCTAGGCATTTATTCGGTCCCTCCTCCAAGCAATCTAGTCATTTCCTTCAATTGGAATCTACTAGGCAGACCCCGTCTACCATCTAATGTACCATTTCGAATCATAGTACAAGCTTACAGAATGATCATGGTTGGTACTATCATAGATGAAGTGGATTCTATGAGTATCCTTTCCTCAACTACTTGGAAAGTGCTTGGTTTGCCATCGCTTCTACTTGAGATTCGAAATCTACCAGGCTTCAACAAAGGAACTAGTCGAGCATTAGGGATCCTTCCAAATTTGATTATAAATTTGAGAAAGAAAATAATTTATCTAAATGTGATGGCAGTCGAAGGGCCTTTAGATTACAATCTACTCCTTGGGCGCGACTACATTTATAGTATGGGAGCTATTGTTTCCTCACTCTTTCGAGTGATGTGTTTTTCGCATGAAGGCAAAGTTGTCTAGCTCATACACCAACTTTCATTCCTCAGTTCACACATAGCAAATAGTCAAGTGCCATCCCTAACCAGTCTTTCTATGCAAGGGATGTCTCATCAATGTCCAGTCAATCCACTTGATGAACGCGAGTGATTCAGTGAATGTGGCTAAATCCAGGGGGCATGCACCCTAGTCTGCTTTGGCAAGAAAACTTTAGGTATAGGGTAGGTTTCCGCGAAGGATATATGACTAGTCTGACACACCCATCCATTTAGAAAATGGGATTAGACTCGAATAAGGTTCCCTCATCAAAGTTATGTGGGTGGAGGCGACGCGCCATTCACCTTTGTCCATTTCGATGGATAAAGCCCAAGAAGTGTTTCTGTCTGCTACGCGGCTGGAACCATCTTGTGGATGCAAGAACTTATGTATGGTAACCTCGAAACTCTACTTCTCTATACCTGGGGGCATGCAAACCTTTTGCATGCAAGTGAAAAGTGACCAGCGTAACTCTAACCTCGTAGCTTTTACTGACTTCAACTTCTTAAGTTAGGTGATTAGTCTGATCAACCATTCACCTTTGCAGGGACCAACGGAAGCAGCAATGTAAAGGAGATGTTTCCCACTGAGAAGATATCCTACCTAACCTTAGTAGTTCTTTAACCCCTAGGATAGTAGTTGGTCATTCCTAGCCTGCATATGAAAGGCTGCGGAGAAAATTTTTGAATGGGGCAAGCTCCCTAAAAAATGAACCTATCGATGAGACATCCTTATTATACAACTGGCACGAGCAATCTTACGTGAAGTTCAAGCTCGTTAAAAAATAAACCTAGCAATGAGCATATGTTCCACTAGAGTTTAAGCTCATTAGAAAATGAACCCACCTTCGGTAAATAACCATTGCGATTTCATAATCATCAGCCTTTGAGCCTTCGTTGTGTTCTTACCATCACCTCCACTCTTTCCAACCGATCATACGCCTCAATTTGATTGTTTACCCCTTTTGAGGAACAACTGCGACGAGTGATCCTATTAGCCACCTTCTTTATACTACCATGATTGAAAAGTTCCAAACCTTACCTGGAACCAGCTGCTATCTAAAAACATCACTCATTCCTCAAAAAATGAGTCTCCTTTAAGCTCTTTTCATCTGACTCGTAAAATATGAAAGGATTGCTGAGCAATTGGCCTCTCTAGCTCATTAAAGTAATTAGAAGTGCAATCCCTCCTCTAGATTTTAATCTTTTTGGACCTGAGGGATCATTTCATAAAACGATTGAGTGCTTGTATTGTTTGGCTCGTTAAAACTATTGAAAAGTCATCCCTTTCGTATTATTTTATACTTTTTCAGACTTAAGGGATTATATTATGAAAAAGGATTACTGGAGTTTCCTTTCCATCTCTTTTCAAACTCTCTAAAATTGTAAAGGACTCTCTAAAACAATAGTGATGAACTTGTCCATGCAAACAAGAGCGAGTTTCACTGTCGCTAGGCTCATTGAAACATAGCAACGGGTTTGCCCAAAGGGAAAATTATAGAACAAGCATATGTTATCCTCCTCAAGCCTAACAAAAATAAACAGGTACTGGTCAGAAATGACTAGGGAAAAATTGGGAAGAAAACTTGAAGAAATTTTATTGGTCGCAGGTCGCTCTTGAACATGACACTTTCACTCCATCACCACGATTGAGTCGGGTTGGGTTATTCTGTTCACCAGTCATATCACCATTGGTCCTCCGTACCATCCATTTTTGCTGTTAACGCTGCCAATCCATTTTAGTGTCACCAATATGTTCAACAAAAGTCACTCAAAGAATTCACCAACCCAGCTTATGTCATCTGCTGTGTTGTGTGTGGAGCATGATTGTTCAGAGGTCTTTGTTTCAGCGGGATGTATATCCCGGGAAGTTTTGTACACTCCTCCACGCGGGGTGCGGGGGTCCGGGGGCCAGCGGTCGCCGGCGGGGCTTTGGGGCGCGCCTCGAAGCTAAAAACAGATGTAATTTGCCTTGTAAAAGTAAGTAATTTTTTAGTCAATCTGAGCCGTTCATTAGGCGGATGATCGCTGTAGAACTTATGTAGTTTTGGGTTTTTTTCCCTAGGAAGGCAACCCTTCTTTTTATGAGGTTTGTATTTGAGGCGGCGATATGATGTGTATTCTGGTTGTGTGTGAGCGAGAACAGAGAGGTGAGACTGTGAGAGGAAAAAGAGGTTATTACAGCGGACTTGCTGTAGGTGTGTCTTCTTTTGTTGGATAATAGAAAGGAAGGAGGCTTGTTCGAGGTGGACGTAGCCCAAACTGGGTGAACCACGTATATCTGTGTCTCTCTTGTTTTGTGCGTTTTCTGTGTTTATATTTTTGCAATATTTTATGTGTTCCATTGCTCCGTAATATATAATTTTCTAACATGCTGCAATACCTTCACGCTTCATTCTTTTCATGACCGCCACCTTCAACCTTATATCATCAGATTGTTTTCACCTCCACAAAATCATTTTCTTCGTTTCGTGTCATATATGTGGGATTCATTAAGGCCCTCCTACGATGGGTCACTTCTTGTATACATCAACTCATTATCTAACAAGTCAACTTAGGAACAACCCTTTGAGTACTTTGAAGCTTGCATGCCTCAATGACAAGTTTCTCACTTCCGACAAAAGGTTTACATCGATGACCTTCGACCGAACGATTTTGCATGGTGTTCGACGTCAAGTCCCATATTCACACCATGTGAATTGTATTGCAGTACCTTGAGGGTCATTATCATTATTAGTGATTCCTATCGCGCCCGTTAATAGCTTATAACATTGGCTGGTAATCAGGCGATGTCTTTGCATGTTCGATTTCAGAACATCTTTTCACATGGATCGACTTGTACATTGGGCGAATATTTAACGAGTTTGAAGACCCCAGATTTAGTTTCATCCATCCGCGCTGCAATATATTCAGGAAAATAAAGACATCAAATCTACATCATAGCTGCACAGATAATCATCCAAGCTAAAGGATGATGGCTCTACCAGAATCATTGGTCTGTCACATAGATGGTTGTCTATCATATGTATATGAAAACGAATTTATAAAGTTGAGCATGGGAATGCCCGCCTCAGCTAGATCATGAAACTATTATGAAGATAATGTATTATATTGTATCTTATTACAAGTCACCTTTCACTTCGAAAAACCTTGGATCCTCAAGATAAAGCATTTCACCCGACATCAGAAGATTTACGACCTCATGCTTTAGGGGGCAACTGTTATAGACATATTTGGGCACTACAACCCCAATCTCATATGTCCATAAGCCAAGGGCTTCTAAGCCCCTAAAATTTTTGTTTCATACCCTAAAGGAGCAAGGTCAGCTGATTACATCATCTCCCAAAAGTTCTCCCTGAAAACCTACTCAGAACTGGTCAAAACAAGACCATACAAACTTCTCAGTGTTAAGGGTGCGATGCATCTCACCTACCACATGCAAAAATTGCAACGCATACTGAAAATCCCTTCTGTAGGGTGCGATGAGTGAGAGAAGACAAATGGCAGAGGCAATTGGCTTAGTGGAAACCTAGAGAATCTTCTAGAAACTGCCCATTTGACACTTTCCTCTCTGAATTCACCCAGGGATGAGTAATAGATCATGAAATCTCCAAGTGGAACCAAGAACTATCAGAGAGATGACACTAATCAAAATCCCAAAAGCTGACTCACCCACCTACAAACATCTATATATGGACCC
>APFE031245933.1:0-22885 GCA_000404065.3 Pinus taeda
ACTTTACAGTCGCTACTGCAATATGATTTAATATTAAACATAAAAGGAGGTAATGAACTATCTATATGAATGATCACTGATATCCCTCATGTCAGAAAGTTGCAAAAAGGGACTATATAGAGGAACAAATGTGGCCCCCTGAGCTTGATAACAGGCCAAGGCAAAATGATAGAACTGTGCTCCCACTCTAAATCTCGGCAGTTCTTTAGCAAAGGATAAGCATATTGCAGAGGGAAACGTTCTACAAAGTTACAAACTCGTGATTAGACTACACATCAAAAGGATAATGATATCAAAAATGGCTCAGAAACTATAACCTGATAAGGATAAGAAGATTACAAAGGGAAACAATCTACATATCGAGTAGAATGTACATCATCATTGTCCCCAAAGCAAAGGATGGATCTCAGTTAAAGGCTCAGAAACAATAACCTGCAAGGATAAGCAAATGAAAGAGGGAAAGGATCTACACAGACATCAGTGTAAAGTAAATCATCAGAGGCTCTGAAGCATACGGCGAAGATCAGGTAAAGGGTTTTGGAAACCATACACCAATACAGATCAAGCAGGCTGCAGAGAACAACACCCTACAACACCATAAGTAGAACACACATTATTGACGTTCTAGAGGCAAAGGATGGACATCAACCAAAGATTAAAATACAGTAACCTGATATTTATGCAAGTAGTCATAAACAGACACAGACCACGCAGGGAAATAAAGTCCATTGAAGAATAAGCTTCTGAGTTCAGTTTGTCTAAAGTGATGCTTTCTGCAAGTTTCTGGGCCAAAAAAAAAGTTTTGCCATGACCATTGTATCCATTGATGATCATAACAATTAAACCATAACTTGCTACCACACTATACATCTTCATGAGCATGTCTAACTAATGGATATGGGTTAGACCATAGTATTTCCGACATTAGGACACAACATCATAGTAATTGTGACTGCATCTCCATCCTATTACCAACAAAGCCACAAAATTGAAACCTGTTTCTAAAACAGAGATCACAACTGATGATAAATACTATGCTATGAAATTTTAATTACAAATAAACGAGCAGATACTAAAAACCATTTCACCAGTTATGGAAATGAGTTAGGCCACAATTTTTGTTTTGATTTTGAGTTAGTAAAGTTTAGGGCTCAAGACTGCTATGTCATTTTATTCTGCCAAGTGATAGTGATCTGCACTATTGCTGATATTCTGGGTTTGAAGCATTGATTTGATGCAACGTTGTTGGCAAACACTTTACCCAGAAAGCATTGAGTCTGCAAGGCTATAACCTTGAATTTGGGCCTCGACTAGCCAATTCAAACTATGCTCGGGATGAAAGAATCTTAACAACTTTAGGTTGCGTATAGAGAGTATGCAGATTGAAGTTGGCTATTAGATTTTCTGGGTAAAGTGCTACCTATTAGATCACATTGATTTTAATGGCACAATAGAGTAGGCATAGGGTTGTGGTGTTGGAGAAACAAGTTACCTTGGCCGTTTTTACAATGGATCAACGCTGTTGAGTTTACAATTGATCAACATTATTGCATTTAGATACTATTTTGTAAAGAAAAGTTTGGAAGAGAAGGATTGATTCATAAAGCCATCAACTCATTGGGCTGACATTTAATATGCATTCATACTCATGTACATTATTGCAATTGCCATCCAAAATGAAGGAGATCTGTAATCAACCTATGCCGAAATTTCAACACTTCGTTAAATGCATTATTTGACCAAAATTTAGTTTATCATGCTAACAAAGGCTTGTATGCATGAGAACATGCTAGAAATAATCACATGCACTTGGGAAGATCAGCTTCCATTTTATGAGAATTGGTTGAGCCACTCCAAATGCATATGGCTATGCTCCTGCGTTGGTTTGGTCACCTACCACATTAAATTTGCAGGGGGCAGACAGTCTGTCTAGTGAAAATTTTGAGAACAACCCAAATTCCTCAAGAATAGAGATGCCATACTTATCGTGATGGTTCTCATGCTTATCAAGATGGTTCTCATGATTTTGGAGACATGCTATGAGTATTGTTTATTGGGTATATTGAGGATGTTGCAAGATCAGGGAAGGTTGCTTCCAAGGAGGGGAGATGAAACCTGTTGTTAAAACTGATGATGGGTTTGAAACATGTCTCATGTGTACAGAGAAGACATATTTTCAGAGGGACTGGGCCATTATCTTTAGCTTTAGAAGCATGAAAACTTGGCCCCTTGCAAAAAATTCTAAGATGAAGATGGGCACCCCTGGTTGTGTATTCCAAGAATATTATGAAGCCGCCTTTGCCACAAATATCCTTTATATTTAGTGGGTATGCATTGTTTTTGGGTGTACTAAGATACACAAATATAACAGTGAAGGAAACAAAGGCCCTAATTGTTCTGGAAGATGTGCATTGTGCGCTTTTCACGTTGATATATTGGCTCCTATTGTATTATGCAATGGAGCTTGCTCAATCATTATCCATGTATCCAACAAAGCCAGAGCGCTCACGAATGCACAAATACTAAAATTGCATGTACCATTGGTTTACCACAGTGTACTCTTTGTTATAATATATATATATATTATAATATACTTGGATCCTTCTTAAACCTTGAACTAAACTCATAGCATACATTGCATCAAGGTAGTGATGGTGAGGTCTGTATTACCATCCACTGATCTCTTCTACACTGTAGCATCAATTTTGTTCTTGACCTCTTCTACACTATAGGATCAACCTCATTATTGACCTCGACACTATAGGATAAACTTCATTCTTTGATCTCTTCTACACTATAGGATCAACTTCATTCTTGATCTCTTCTACATTGTAGGATCAACTTTGTTCTTGCCATCATCACTAAATAATTTCTCACTAAAAATTGTAGGTGTGCTCACTAGCATTCATTCTTCTCATTATGGCTTACATTGAAGCACTGGTTAAAGGTTTTGTTGATGAAGCCTGTGACATATACAATCACATGATTCAACTTGGAGGGTATCAGCCAAGTCTCAGCATACAAAATTCTCTTTTTGATGCCCTATTACGTGGCACAGGAGGGACTGCGAAACATCATTTAAGACCAGCAGAAGTTGTGTTTCAGAATTTGAAAACAACAGAGCATAGGATAAAGGAGGATATTTATGAAGGTTTAATATGGCTTCACAACTACCAAGATTGTATAGATCATGAAAGAATAGTATGTCTAAGAAATGAGATGAAGCAAGCAGGATTTAAGGAAAGTAGAGACTTACTTGTCTCAATACTCAAGGTCTGTTCAAGACATGCAGATGTAAAAGAGGCAAAAAGAACTTGGCAAAGTTAGTTGACACTGGTGTAGGTCTCACTTCTCAGGCTTATGTTTATCAAATGGAAGTTCATGCCAAGGCTAGACAAACTATGAAGTCTTTGGAGATATTCACAAAAATGCAGGAGGAAGGAGTCTCCATGAGTGTGATTGCTTATCTGAAAATTATTGGGATAATGTCAAAAGCCCAATAAAAAGAATATAAAGAAAATTTTATGAAGCAATTTGAGGATAGTGGTCTGAAGCCATTGCAGCCATCCTATGTGGACTTGATGCAAATGTATATGTGCATGTATATGTGTGGTGAAGTAGAATCCACATTTTCTCGATGTATGGAAAAGTGTCGACCTAATTGAGCAGTTTATGAAATATATCTTGAATCCTTGATTAAATGTGGCATGCTGGAGAGGGTTGAGGGAGTTTTTGCAGAGTTGCAAAAGGATGGTGCAATTGGTATTAAATCCAAGATGTGCAACATAATTCTAGAGGGATATCTCAATGATGGTCAAGAAGAAAGGATCAAACAATTGTATGATGAAATGTGTCATAAGAAATGTGACATTGAGCCCACATTGATGCTACAAATAAACCGTTGCTCAATTTGGGCGACAAAAATGTTAATAAGCGTCTCATCTTGAAACTTGTTGTAGGGCAGCGTGAGATTTTAATTGCTATATTTTTGTCTAGTGCTAAGGTAGAATCGTACGATGAGAACAAGACTTTTGAAGTTCATTTTAAGTTCAATGAAACTTGAGGTACAGGATGTATTGAAAGCACACATATATGACACATTTTATGAATAGCTGAAACCAATTGATCGATTGAAAATTCAAGCTGAAGACATACTGCCTCATTTTTCTACTGAGTCATGGTAGTTTTTGATTTTATGCTAATCAATTTAGACCAGGGGGACAGATGGTAATGCCACGACTTATACATCAGTGGCTATCTCCCCGTGTTCTAGCATACTGCTATATGTATGGTGGACGTAAGAGCACCTCTAGAGATGTTATATTTTATGCACAAAAATATAAAGTTGAAGATGATGAATTTGTTAGGAAAGCCTTGAGAATGAAGTCAATAAATTGTGTCATAAAAAGGAAGGGAAAGCAATTTCAGATACGATGTCAAGGTAAGGATGCAATCTAGGTTTGGGAGTTGATGGAGCCTTACATATTGGATCCATTGAAAGAGTTTTTGAAACCTAAATCTAGAGTTATTGAAAATGGAGCAGGAACTGAAGATACTGATTTTTATTCAGAGAACGAGTTTAATGAGGGGAGTTCTGAGTCCATGAGTGATTCTGAATCTCAGGAAGGGATTAAAGAGACTGAAATAGAGTCGGAAATTTTAACACAGTAAGCACAAAGAGTGAACCTTTTTGGCCACACAGTTTAGCGTCCAAATTGCATTTGCTGCAAGGACATGAGAATACTCTCTACAATGATGAGAATTGAACATTTTGACATGAAAGAGCATGTCATTTCTTCTAGTTCATGATCAGTTAAGAATGATGGGATTCAATGATGGATGTGTGACATGAGTAGATGATCTGAATGTGCTGGATATAGAAGATTGAAGGGCTCTTAATTTATTTGTAAGCCTAAAATGAGAAATTGAATGTAGATTCAAAAGGCACATAGCCTCGGTTAATGATATCATCAAACACATCATGGCATCTTACAACTTTGAGGTCCTTGGCTAGAATGCCTGCTAGTTTACTAGCAAGTTCAAGGTCAAATTCAAACCAATCTTGCTGGATCAACCATTTATACACTCTGTGACCGATATTGCTTTCTCGTATTTGAAGAAGATGCGTGATGATATACTTGAAATCCTCATGCTGAATCCATTCCCGTTGTCAGTTGAGGATTCTGATCATGGGAGACGGGTCATGTGCAGACAATTCCTTGCAGAGCCAAGCAATCTTCCTCCTCCTCCATTCCTACGAAAACTCCTCCAACTGCTTCTCATCGTTCCCATCTGAGCTCCCGCTTAAATGGGTTTCATCATCTGTCTACACATCGGCCCAATTCTCCTGTAGGTCAGTCGTGGCAGCCCTTGCTTTATATAGTAGGTTCTGCTTCTTCACAGCTGGCTCAGTCGAAAAGCTCTGGATTTCAAGAGTGGGGTGGTAGGTTTTTTTTTTCATTAAACAATATTAAGGCGACTAAGGTTAAGATTGTTGTTGTTTAATAAAATAGGACTTTTCATGTTTTTGCTTTCAAACATTATGACAATTATTAGGGGATCAATAAGCTGGCCCTTTATTTCATTTCTTTAATATTACATTCACCAGAATTAAGATGCTCTAATGGGGTTGTCGAGCACCAAAATTAAGATGCTCTCATGGGTAAAGGCTGTTAACCATAATAGCTTAATAGCTACAAGGTCGGAGGTTCAAGCCCTTCTTCTAGCGGCATTTGAGTTTTAGTGGGCTTTAGGTCCATATTTTGAACCAAAGCTCTGATACCATGTGTAAGAACCCCATCCTAGGGTCTGCTAACAGATCTAATTTCTTCTGAAATTAAATGCGATAAGAGGAGATAACTTACTTACTTAAACGGCTTTTAAACAAATTTTTTTTATCATTTACATTATAATAAACATAAATTAAGGTGAATATTTCATTCTAATAAACTTTACAAGAGTAGTCTATGGAGGAATACCTATACCGATGGCTGATGGAGATACCTTTGTCCTGCTGCTCCTACTGAATGCTCCTCTTGATGGACCCAACCGGATTTACCTCCCAGCCAACTAGGAAATAATCCCTAGCCCAGGAAATCTCCATAGGTTCCCTAGCCCTTTGAGCCCAAGTCCAACCAGATGTAGTGTGTGTGTCCAAGATGAAAGATCCAGACCAAGATAACAATACTTCCATCCTCTTAACAACCCAAGAAACCTCCACAGGTTCCTAAGGTCTCCAAAACACAACAAGTCCAAACAATCACAACCAACACCCCCCATAAGCAAGACCCCCCCTTCCCTTTTTATACCCTCCTTCCCTTTTTCTCCTCAACCACCTCTCATTAATGTCATTAACTTCTCATCCATCCTTACAATTGACTTCTCTTCTCCCAAGTAAAGCTGGGAGTACATTTGGAAATGTGACATGAATATAAAATTGAGAATTTAATGGGAAAGGACCATGTCTTCTCCCAAGTAAATCTGAAAAGTACATTTGGGAATGTGATATGAATATATATATTGATGATTAAATGGAGAGGACTATGTCTTCTCCCAAGTAAATGTGAGGGTACATTGGGAATGTGAGATGTAATTACATGGAGAGGACCATGTCTTCACCCTAGTAAATGTGAGGGTACATTGGGGGATGTGAAATGAATATATATATTAATAATGAGTTGGATAGGACCATGTATTCTCCCTAGTAAATGTGAGGGTACATTGGGGAAAGTGAGATGTACTTACATGGAGAGGACCATGTCTTCTCCCTAATAAATGTGAGGGTACATTGGGGAATGTGAGATGAATACATATATTATTTGAAATAATGGAAGGATACCATATCCTACCTAAGATTCAATTTGAGAAAGTAATTTGGGAATTTGAATAATAGAATCCATGAATTTTATATTAGACCAATATTTCTCAATATTTTCAGACAATGTAAACATTAATAAAATTTGCAGGATAAGTTTTAAGTGCGGAATTACAGAATCTAAGGTTTCTCTTATTAAAAAAAAATGGTTATTATTATATATAATTTTGATTTTTAATATACAAGTTGGGAGCATGAAGAATATAAGGTCCCTCATATTGAGGGATTGTGGTTGACATGGACAAGAAATCCCCTACAAAGGGATTGGAGGCACAACTTATTACATAAAAATGAACATTTCTCCTCATATTTGACTTCATAAGAAACACCTTCTTAATTAATACATATGGATGGAGATTTTTGGCAGAGGTATATAGTAGCATGTTACTTTGCACCTAATTATTCTACTTTTAATAAAAATAAAAACAATCTAAATAAGGGTTGTTCCTACAAAAACTTAGAAGGCCCTAGGAAATGAAGGTAGTGTCATCATACTAAGTGATTTTAATGCTAGAACTACAATTAATCAAGTTATTCTTCTGAGCAATGATTTAAACTCTAATCCTCTATAGTTAAATGAGGACCTTGTTTCCACTATACATACAAAAGAAACTCTGAAAACCTTACTGAGAATTTATTTGGTACTAACATAATAAGCTCTATGGCGCTCAAGAGCTAATAATTTTCAATGGTATAATGAAATGGCCAGATGATTACCAATGACTTGTATCCATGAGTCTGACAATGGTGTCATAGATTATGTGATTGCAAATACACCATTTGGAACTAAATGGTAAATTTTTACCTTTTAAATGACCATGAGCCTAAATCTGATAAAAAACATTTATCCTCGACCTTAAACTTTATCTTGTACAAATATTCCACTGAGGAAAATTCTGGTAACAAAGGCATTTGCTTTTTCACAAAAATAAAGTTGATATTTTCTTAAAGGACTTAAATAATGAATCAAATATCACCCTATAAAAGAATATTGAGGATCTATACCATATTTTTATGACAAGGATCATTAATAAATTCTCTATCAAGGTGTAAGGGGAAAAGAAAAATATGAAAACCAACCCTTGGTATGGAAATGAGTGAAAAAATAATAGAAAAACCATTCCAGATGCTTCCAACGAGTTCTTAAAATTGGATAAGATAAAAAGATATAAAGTTCTAATTAAAAGGAAAAACAATGGTTTTTTTAGAGCCAAGCTCCGCTCTGGTTTATTGTTTATCTTTCAGTCTTTTTACCCAAGGTTGGGTGTTTGTTGGTTCCTCATTTGCCTCCTTTGCTAGCAGACTCTTACCGCCTCCTTCTTATATTATGTCCTCTTCCTAGGATAAACATAGGTTGGCCAATGAAAGTGAGGCTTGGGTCTTCTTTGTTTGATTCACTTATAGGTTGATTCCATACTAATATAACCTTTCATTCCTTCCTAGACCCACCCTGCATTCACTCCTTGTCTCTTTGGGTCACCTCTCTATCCCTCCCCCCTCCTTCCCAATTAGATTTACATTTATTTGCGTAAAATTTGACCCTAATATCCATTTGCAGATAATCATTCCCATAAAACAAGCTAAGTCTTGAAGAGGACTAGTCTAATATTGTAAGATGGGCTCCTGAACTCAATTGCATGTAGAGGGCATAACAAGGCAATACAAAGATCATCACCCACCTCAAATTGAAAAGGAAACTACCAAGGTATAAAGGAGAATAGCAATGGAACACAAATGTTTACCAAATGTTGAAATTACAAGTGACTTCGCTAACTGGATTCCAGATGTTGAGCACACAAGGGGAAGACTCAATTAGTATGTGTAACAATAGATATCTACTAGCACATGTAAATGTTTCTTGAGAGAGTCCTTTTGGATAAAAAGGAAGCTCGAGAAGAAATCTTGCTAATGTTATGTGAATTGCGACTCACAACTAAAGGACTAAAGTGATATCTACAAAGGATTGATGGTCACCTCCCTCCAGATCAAGGCTACTCACTAGGGACCAACAAAGAGCCATTTTTGTCAATAATCACACTCTCCGAAGGTGGATTAGTGAATCTTGCTCGCTCTACTATTGTTTACTTTTATCTTTGGTTATGTAATAGCCTCAAGTTAAAATTTCATGTAATAAAGTTAATAAAGGCAAAATAAGACCAAGGTCATGGGACATGTATTCCAAGTTGAATGTTGGGCAAAACATCCTAGTGGGTTTCATTTCGGTTTATTATGGCTAAGGAAATTGGTAAAGGAAAAGAGGCATTAATTGGAATTTATTTGTGAAAATAGGAGAAAATGGAGAAGAAAGGTCACATGTTTGTAGGAGAGGGAAATTGAAGGAAAATAGAGGAAAATGAAGAAAATAGAGGCCCCAATGATAAATGTCTTTTGATGATCAATTCACAAATTTTATCAGTTTGGATTTAGAATTAGTTTCAGAGAAAGAAGAGCACCAAGTGGAGAAAGAAAGCAAGCAAGCAAAGGACAAGCAAGGAAGGTTGGATCAAGCAGCTTCAGCGGGAGGATTTGCAGGTAACATGTTGCATGTGTGATTTCCTAGTTGGTTTGTGAATGCATGGTACATGAAGTCGCGTATTTGGTTCATTTGTTGTCATTGGCATGGATTTTGTTGGGTGTGATAGTGGTTTCAACCTTTCCTTACCATTTCTAGATAGCCATGGTGTGATTGGATTGGTAGAAGGTTTTGGAACTGAGTGAGGTGGTCTCAGGAAAATTCCCAAGGGTTGGGGGTGGAGGTGTTCTAATCTTTGGGAAGACGTCGACAAGTGGGTGGAGATAGAAAAAGTCCTCAAGGTATTGGCGAAGAAACTATTAGGCATCCAAGCTTGTTTTGGGAACTGTGATCTCTTGATCGGTTTTGGCGAGATCACAGTAGCCTGAGGGTGGAAGTGGTTTAATCTCTAGGAAGCCCTGGTTGTTTATGTTTTGAGATCCCACATTCTTGCTTGGAATGTGGCATGGGGGTAATTGGATAAAACAAAGGTTTGGTTTAGCTCAATCTACATTCAAGCGGTACATGGAATTCCTTGACTTGGTTGGCTTTTGCATAAGTTAATAAGAGTTATTTTCCTATTGTAATCTATGAGAACTTGTACTAGTTATTGTGGTGATTTTATGGTTGTTATGTCGTGGTTATATATTTGGTTATATGTTGGTTATAAGCATGGATTTGTAATGTACTCTAGCTATGTCTTGTTCAGAATTTGATAAGTATTTATGAGAGAGCATTAAACCTTCTTGGTGATTCTCATATAAGTTTTAGACTCATGTGTTCATATATGTATTCATGACCTATAGATTTAAAAATTTTCACCATATGTTTAACGAAATGACTGTCATGGTTAAGCCTGGTTCAGTCAAGTCCTTGATCAATTTTTGTATGATTAGTATTATCTTCGAGTCATTTATCATTTTGGAAAGTCTCATAAAGTTTTGGGCAGTGGTCCGGAGGCTAGCCTGGAATTGTGGCTCAAATATTGGGATCAAACCCTCTAAACTAAGGATTTTGGCTTGCAGCCGCACTCAGGCAAGCTTGTGCATGCGGTTGGAGGGGCACAATTGTACTAATGCATGCTTGTGCATGCGGTTGGAATTATAAGTCACTGAAAAAATAGTCTAGCTCAACGTTGGGTCACTTGGGGTGGTTCTTTGACCCCTGAGTGTCCTATAAGCCCTGTAGGATGTCAGGTTGTGGTCAGTAAGTATCAGTTTTTGGCCCCACTCCCATAACTGAAGCTTGGAGGTTAGGTCATGTCATAGTAACTCTTTGTCTCATGTTTACCCCAACAGGCCAACAAAATTGGGTAAATGTGAGGGGGTGGTTACATGTTTTCCAGTGTTTTTGGTATGTTAGCTCAAGTAGGTCATAGGACTTATGGTTTCTATGTTGTAATTTTGAATTCTAAAAATAGTGTCCAGTTTTGGATGCTCAGCAAGTTCTAGTTCTACCACTAGTCTAGTTTTCTTAATGGAAAGCCAGGACAAACTAGTTTGTATGTCTTGTTTTGTTTCTAATGAAATGAACCACTCTTACTTACAACAAAAAGGGAAAAAATGCAGTACATTATAAACTGCAAGAGAAGCTTCTCTATCTATCGAAGATTAATCCTACGATATTTGGGAGGAAAATTTGGCTCATAAAATGAAAGAAAATAATATGATTCCTTTGAAGGAATGAAATTCCTACTTCAAAAAATTATGAATCCACTATTATTATGGACAACATTCCAAATGTTCATATACAATATGAAGTGTTATCTATAGATCAAGACATAAAGTATGGGATTAAGCAACTCAGAAAAGGGAAATCTTAGGACATTGAATACTACCAAGTTGAAATCATGAAAATTGGAGGGCCCCTTCTCAACCTTCATGTACACAAGCTCTTCAATTTAGTATTCAAGAAAGGATTCCCTAAACCTTGGCTTAGAAGCCTTATTGATCCCATTTTAAAAAGTGGGGATAAAATATATCCCTCTAATTATAGGACCATTATGATTAGCCCCATCTTAGCCAAGCTTTATGGAAGTATTTTGTAAAAAAAATAAGCATACGGTTTGAAAGCTATGGAAAAATAGCTAAAGGGTAAGATGATTTATGGGATATCATTCAACTCTAGACCATCTCGGTACATTGATGATCATTGTGAAAGAGTGTTATGATAATAAAACCAATGTTCTTTGTTGTTTCATTGATTTTAGAAAATATTTTAACATTGTGCCCAAGGCTAACCTTTGGAATAGGTTAGATGTTGCATATAGTGTTGCCATTAATGACAACAAGGTGTCATTGATGTCAAAGGGAATGTCCAAGTTAGCAACATTATCACTCATAAGGAAAAAGAAGTTGTCTAATAGTTGTATATCTTATGTACCCTCATCAGATGATGTTCAAGGGAGTTTGAATATTATCAAGTTTTTTATGAAGTTATGGTGCCCTAACAGACCCATGGATAACATGATTGGATTGTTCTCATGAAGACCTTTTGAACCGTATATTATTACTTGAAAAATACCTCTCAGACAAGAAGTTATGTGTGTTTGGAAAACAACATCAATAGAGGACCAAAATGTGGGGCAATACACGCAAAACACCAAATTCATTAAAATATGTGCATGGGTCATAGTCCCATGGATTCCAAAGTTAAACCCATAATCTAAGCCCAAATTCAAGGGCATGGTCACATGTCAGCTTGGAGAAAATATTGAGGAAATTCCCAGTTTGATGGCATGGACCATGGTCAACTCCACACCACGAAGGAGATCATCAACGAACTCATGCAAGAAAAGATTATATGTTTGAGATCAAGAAGTATCAGTTTGAGATTGAAGTTTTCACTTTGGATGTTTAAAGGATCGAGTTTTGTTTATGCGTGGTATTTAGATGTTTGAATTATGAATTGTGATAGATCGTGGTCGAGCTTTAGTTTATAGGTGGTATTTTAGGTGCCTGAATTTTAAACTGTGATGGGTCATGGTCGATTTTTTGTTTATACGTGGTATTTGGATGTTTGAATTTTGAGTTGTCATGGGCCACATCTGAATTTCATTCATACATAGTGTTTGGATATTCGAAGTAGTCACAGGTCATGGACGAGTTTTGTTATGCATGACATCTTTCTGAATAATGATGGGACGAGGCTCAAGTTCGAAGTAGCATATGGGCCGTTAACATATTTTGTTTTATAGGTGATTGAGATCTTGAATCTTGTTGATGGTGATCGAGATCTTAGTACTACTAAGCCATGGTCAAATCTTGTAGATGATGATCAAGACCTAAGCAGTTGTTGGGACATGGCTGAATGGTTGATTTCATCTAAGACAAGTTTTGAGGCTTGATTAATGATATGCTTAAGTTCTAAGTAGTATTGGGTCATGGCCAAAATTTTGTTTAATTCTATTATTGTATATTGAGTAGAAAGACTAAATTTTTTGTTCTAAGTCAAGTCGTTAGGTCGTAGCTCAAATGATAAAGTCTTGAGTAGCATGGTTGATAGTAGACATGCGTAAGAAAGTTTGAAGTCGTGGTCGTGTTGTATTTCGGCATGACCAATAAAGGATCGAGTCCATAGGCTAATTAACTTAGGAATGATGATGATATTTGTTCTCATCTCGCCAAATCCCTCTGACCTCAATAATCATCTAAGAATCTTCAATGACTTCTACTCTAGTATGGGTAAACTGTGAACATGGACAAAAAAAATTATGATAATCAAATCCCATAAGATCACACATAACAATTTCATATATGACAATAATAGTTTGGAGGAACTGTCTTCATATAAATATATTGGAATTGGTATTCATCATAAATCTAAATTAGAACTACAGTGTTGAAAAAATATCAATGAAACGTGGAAAGCTTATTATGAACTTGGAAACAAGTGAAAATTAGCAAACCTTTGGTTATAGGATAAGATAAAACCCATGTTTGATACCCTCATCACCCTTGTTATCTTATACAAATGTGAAGTCTAGGGATGCAATATCTCTGAAAAATCTTAGAGAGGGATATAGAAAATCCAAAATAATTTATAATCTTAATATTAAAACCAAATCACCCTCCTTTTCAATGTGATTATGTTTTCCTCTTTCCTATTTTTATAGATACTAAAACACGAGGTTAAAACTAGTATCATAGTAATTAATATTAAAATAATGATTTTAATAGTATTAATCTCTATAATAATAATATTAAGAGGAATACATTATTGATGGATTTAATATTACAATCTCTCTATAATATTATAATACAAATAATATTATTAAATTATTAATGAATTAAATACTAGGGTCAAACCCTTACATATTACACTATTTAAACTAACTATTTATAGATAATATTACTATTAAAACCTTTAACTTATGATTCCTAAATAATATTACTTCATAACAACTATTTTCTAATATTATGAGTCAAACCCTAACAAACTATATTAATAATTTAATTATTTTTAGACAATATTATTACAATATCTAAGATTAATTATTTCTAGATAATTCTTAATATAATATTTAATACTAATATTCCTTTTATAATATCGAAATATAATATTTATTTATTACACATCAGCTATTTTATAGCTAAATTTAATATTATCATTTTATAATTTCGAAATTAAATATTTATTTATTACATAACAACTATTCTCTAAGTAAATCATTGAACAATTTAACAAATTACCTAACGACTAATTTCCAATGGCTAACTCGGCAGTGATGCATCCTTGCTATTTATTCCCTTAGATCTATTGATTTCTCAGCTTGTCCTAAGGATGAACCACATTAGTTGGTTCGAAACATTGACCAAATCCTAGCTATGCGATTAATCCGGAAAACTAATATCAACATTATGGATCGCAAAATTCTTAGACCTAGCAATACACCCTATCTTATCATTCTCATAGAAGCGAGTCTCTCCCCCATTGAGTGCATGACCATGGTAAGATATTTAATGCACAATAACAAGATAAACAACATTAATGACAAGTGGCTCTCAAAAATTACGTCTAACTCTAGCCATAATCACCATCAACTCAAGTGAGGGTGGCATCAAGACGTAAAGTCTTGGCTAAATTATTGAGCATAGAGAAAGATGTCGTTTGGAAGTTACTAACAATATTAAAAATATTATTACATCTAAATTTAAAAGGGAATTTGTGGTATAATAAAGAGTTAGAAAATAAAGGAAGCTAAGATACTACAAGGAGGTGGTCTACACAAATCTAAAAGATCAAAAGCATATTTTAGTTTTGATTATCACATAGAAGAAAATCAACATTGCTAAAATAAACCAACTCCAATGAGCTACATAATGAAATTAGATATTGGACAATTCCCAAAACATCGTGGGATGCAAGAATTTATTGTCTTTGTGATATTAAGAGGGTTGAAGATGAAAGACACTTTCTTGTAGAGTGCCTTACATACACCCAAATTAGAACTCAATTTCAAAATAATTGTTAGAATATTAACCTTTCTAACCTCCTAAGTCATCAAAAGTATGGCAATCTTGGAATGTTTTTCTTAATACCTTTTGAGCATATAAATACGATTCTAAGGGAATCTAAGTAATGTTACCTTTTTAAAGAACCAATCAAGTAATTATGGTCTCAATGGATCTCTCTCTCTCACACACACATATGAAGAAGATGATGCTCAATTAATTATTTTTTTCAAGTATATTTTTTTATATGAATAATGTTATTTTTTGTTAGCATGCTTGTTTCTTGTTGGACTAGCATGTAATCTAAAAAATCATGACAAAACATATTTAAGCTATGAAAATCACTCAAGTATCACATACGGCTTGGACCACCAACCCTCAATATGCTTAGATTCTAGGTGTTTTCTCTTGACTACCACTTGGATTGCCATGCAAAACAAGGCCCTTTGAAAACAATCACGCTAACTAGATTTGACATAATGAAAGTAATAAATATTGTTAAATTAAATGTTTGTGTAAAATATTCAAAAATATTTTTATATTAAATTTATGGAGGTATTTACATATATTTGAAACACATTCTTGACTTATATATAGTTAGAAATTATGTTACAACAAAGAATTAGAAGAAAATAAAATTAAGATATTATAATAAGGTGATTAACACTAATTTAAAATATCAAAAGTAATTTTTTTTTTCATTAGCATGAAGATGAAAATCAATGTTGTTAAAATAAAACCTTGGAAGGAATGCTTGAACCACCATACTGGCAAGATAGGATAGTCCCTTTCCTAACCAGACGCTTAGTAAAAAGACATGATTTAACGGTGCCAATAGATGATTTGCCCCCTCATCTCCCCCTCTTTATTATGGGTGGAAGACCAAACTCACAAAACCTAGAGACTTTGGGTGGGCCACGCACAATTCCAAATAGGAGACATGCCCCTGCTCTCTATAGGCCCCACCTCTATTCCGACAAGATGCGGATATGATGACTGGAAAAAAAAAAGTATTGTTGTAAACACACATTAAATCTCAATTTCGATGTGCTTAGATTCTAGGTGTTTTCCTCTTGACTACCCCGGAGTTTTGAACCTGGATAGCCATATCGAACAAGGCCCTTCAAAAACAATCACACTAACTACATTTGACATAATGAAAGTGATAAATATCATTATACTAAATTTTATATAAAAATTGTGACAATATTTTTATATTAAATTTATGGATTTATTTACATATATTTTGAAACACATTCTCGACTTACATATAGTTAGAAATTATGTTACATTAAAGAATTAGAAGATAAAAGAAAATTAAGATATTATAAGAAGGTGATTAACACTAATTCAAAATATCAAAAGTATTTTTTTATTTTCATTAACATGAAGATAAAAATCAATATTGTTAAAATAAAAATCAATTCCCACTAGCTGCTTTATAATGAAATATGGGGTTGGACAATTTTTAAAATTTAGTGAACCCAACGAATTTGTCATCTTTGTCATACTCACAGGGTCTTAGAAAAAAGAAGGTTGTTCTAAACACACATTAAATCTCAATTTCAAAATACTAGTTTAATATTGATCTTCTTCACATTTTAACTCATCAAAATTATGATAGTTTGGGAATGTTTTTCAAACACAATGATACAATTATAAACCAAACCAAGTAATTTTTACCTTTTTTGTTAAGGTTCAATAAACCATAGTTAGTCTTAGCAAATGTTAATAACCATCAACATAATTCAACCTAGTGGTCAACCAACACTAAGGGCAACCATCACTAATTCACTTCCTCTATTTGCCATTGCTTGCTAAAGGAAAACCATATTGCTTGAATTAAACCATGAGTGACTTATAAAGTGGTGAACTTTCACTCTTGCCATATACCTTTCTTTATATATGAGAAAGACAAACTCTCGGCCAATCAAAAGAGATTTTAAATTTTATTGTAAAATTAAAGAGTTTTTAATTAAAATAATATTTCTAAAAAAGTCAATATCTCTTAGTTGTCTTGACTCACAAGGTATTTGAACCTTGAACCTCATAGTTTACATAATATTTCATGACACAACAATCACCAATTGAACTACTACCCATAAACCACAATAACTCTTAAGGTATTTATAATAAAGTTGTGTGGTTTTTATTTGACAATTGAGGTTATCTTGAATGGTTGTTGAGAATATTGTTATAATGGTCTCAAGTCTTTAGTCTCAACAATCTCACTCATGTTTTCTGGGTTGAGAAAAAGGTTAATTTCTTTCCTTGAAAAAAAATGTATTTTTTAGTAACATTTAAACTTAATCTCATATATAAAATCAAATATTATTCTCAATTATTTAATAATACTCAAAACTACACCACATAAATTAAATGGTTGGTAAATGATGCTAAGCATTAATCCATGGTACGCATGAAGACACTTACCTCGTAATAATCTCACTCATGCCTTTTGGGTTGACAACCCAAAATGTATTTTTTAGTAACATTTAAAATATATAAAACCAAATATTATCTCAAAATCAAATACTACTCTCAATTTTTTAATAATTGTCAAAATTAAATACTATCATAAACTAATGCAACTAAATAAATTAAATGGCTCCTAAATGATTATAAGGATTAATCTATGATAAGCATGAAGACATTTACCTCATAATACCTATAAAATTGCAAAGTTTAAAAGAAAATCATAAAAAATAACTAAATTGTAATTTTATTTTAAATTAATAATATAATAATTATAAAGAATATAAATAAACAAAGAAAAATATAAAGAACCACAAGCCTCATAGCATAAAAAACAAAAGGGAAACCAGATTAACAACTTACAAATATATATTTAAATAAAACAAATAAGTAAAAAAATAATACTTCACCCAAATTCAAAAATATTAATTAACTAAAATTAATCATACCCAATCCCGTCAAATAAATCATACAAAAAATAATTAAAATCCAAAAAAAATCCAAAAATATTAATATAATTAAAAATAATCACATATATATTCCAAGATACATATATTACTACTAGTATAAAATATGTAACATTACTTTTTCACACATATCAGATCAAATTCAAATGATATTAATCTGGACATCTATGGGAGTTACTTTTTTGCACATCAAATTGAAATGATATAAATTTGGACATACATGGGATTTAATAATATAAATCTGGACATCTATGGGAGTTACTTTTTTGCACATCAAATTGAAATGATGTAAATTTGGACACACTTGGGAGTTAATGATAGTTACATAAATTCAAGGCATTTATATGTTATTATATGACAATAATTATGTGATTTGTCAATGGATATTAAATGAATTGGGTTGGATAATTGACTTTCCAATCTTGAATATATACCACCTCGCTCATTTAATGCTTATTGACAAGCTAATTATTTTTAGCTATCACTACCTTCATTTTCTTAATGCAAAAGACAATTTCTCCTTGAAGACATTTATACACAACTGCACTCTGATTTCTCTTCTATAGGAATAAAAAATAAAAAATTCAAGAAACTAATTTATTTTGTTTTGAGATGGCATTTCTACGTAACTGCACTCCGATTTCTCTTCCAGGGAAAAAAGAATTCAAAAAAAAAAAATATTTTGTTTTGCACTAATTGCTTATGATTGCCATGGAACGGTGAATCAAATGATATGAATCTGGACATATAAAATTTAAGGCATTTATACGTCACTGCATTCCTCACCTTTTTCTTAATGTAAAGGACAAAGGACGACTTCTCTTCTGTAGAAAAAAATTCAAGACATTAGTTTAATTTAAAGCATTTACATGTTCTTCGTATTAATTTATTTTGTTTTGCATGAGTTGCCTATGATTGTCATGGAAAGCTAATGTCTTTCGTTTTCAGACGTAAATGCTAAAAGTCTTCGAAAGTTGAAACCCATTGATAAGTGAAAGCTTCGGAATTTGAGCTGCCACAGAGTACATCCAGAGTCCTTGAATTACTGGGGTGAGAATTCCTATTGAATTCCCTTTGTTGTCGGCTGGGCAGAAGGTAAATCGAATTTTTCCGTGTCAAATCCCGCCTGGAAAACCTTTAGTACTCATTTTGATTATCAATCACCTTGCAGGAAGGAGACCTTAGGAACTCAGGATTCCTGGACAAAAAAAAAGTATTATAATTTCTGTCACGTGACACATTTTGGGACTCGGGAACGGTCAGTCAATATAGGCTTTTTCCTGCCACGGTCTCAGCCAAAGAAAGGTCCTATAAATTGGCTGGCTAATAGATCAGAAGCTGATCTGCTATTGGTTTTAGACTGGTAGCGCAGAGTAAACGCATTTGATTCAGTAAAATTGTTTGTTAATGCTTGTTATTCATGCAGCTCACTTTATTTCAGTGTCTTATGTGATTGCTTCCATTGATATTTACAGATTTGGGTTTTGGATTCATCCCCAAGTTGTTGATAGAATTTGTTTAAAAATGTGAATTGGTATTATGGAAGGTACACCAAGGGTATTGCAAGGTGTGGAGGATGAGGAAGGGGTCACTTTAGAAGGACTAGCAAGATAAGGATTAGGATGAGAGGGATCATATATGAGTTGAGGAGATCAAATTTGAGGAGCCACTTTACATTCCATGGTCAAGGCTCAAAGAAAGGCCTTTTCCAAGGAAAGACTATCGAACAATTCAACTTCTTAATGAAAAATCATTAACAAACTGAAATTAAATTTAATGATGAGTACCTCTTCCGTATCAGAGATCTACAGCTGAATGCACAACTTGTAGAAGACCTCAATATAGGCTTGTACTAACTAATTTAATAGTTGGTGGAGCTGCAACCATTTTGCAAGGATATTCTGGAGATATCCTGGGGGATAGAAGCACGATCTTAATGCTTAGCATAAGTCATCCCAAAATGTGATGAGAGCAAGACTGGTCTCTTTTATCCCTCTGAGATCAATGACAAATAATGTATTCCCTAATTGGGTATCCCAACATGCTTGCACCATGGCTTCCAACTATAGGCTAGCAATTTGAAGGTTCATGTCCTCTGCCATCTCAGGACATGTTTTGAAATAGGTAGAGAGTCAATGGATCTAAGAATTGATAGCCTCTCTATTCATTTGGATCAACAATTTTGGAAATTGGAAGTGTGTATTCAATTGCATATGCCCTAGAGGGCATCTTTGTTGTTGCAAATTGATTAGCTCATGGAGAGCCATGGCTAAATCCTAGATTGGTGAGTCATCATTTGATTCCTTGGATGTGGTTTCTTTATGAGGCAACATGATTTTAGTCCACCCAAATGGATCGAAATGTAGATGAGATGGTTCCAATCACCTTCAAGAAGGTGCACTGGGAAGGGCATTGAAAAACTAGGGCATGGAACTATTAGCCATGAGTCTATGAAAAAAAATATATGAATAGATGGATGGTTTCCCGTCTACTCCTTGATTTTGGGTAGCAACATGCTAAGTTCATCGACTCTAATACCAATTGATCTTCTTGCAAACCTAAAGATTATTAATCACGCATGACACAATGAAATAGAAGAGAGATAAACAACAATACCCTGAAAAGAATACCACCATTCTATTATGAGGGAGAGGTCACTTCTTGTAAGCAATGCACCTTATTATTAAATTGATTACAAATAGTTTTGCATGGAAACAATAAAAAATTTATTTAGATATTTCCTTCCTTTTATAAGTTTCCCAACTAGTTTGCATGAGAAAAAGAAAATACAGATTTTAGAAACATCAAATACATTATTATATGTTGCCTTCCTCATAGGAGTTTTCCAAGAATAGGTACACACCTTTATTGGTTTCCCATTTTGACATGCACACACATAAATTGATCAAAACCCACTCCTATTTCCTCCTTTAAAAGTCTCCCATGTGGGGTGATTATTGATGCAAGGCAAGGAAATCAACAACAACATGTTACACCAATTCTCAACAACCATCAAGTATATAACATATGAAGGGAGAATTGTTAATACATATTTTGTCAACATAGGGTTTTCTTATAACTTCACTATGCATTAGTTCTTCGACATGATGAATCTAACATTGGTAATTCAATGTAGAATGGTAATTGATTATTTGGCATTAAATCTCCTTGAGTGCCATAGTCCTCGACAAACGAAATGTTATGTGGAGCCATTAAATTCACCCTTCCTCCAATAGAGATTTGTTCAAGTAAATTATACTTTCGATGGTGGCATAAATGGTTTTGTGGTTTATTGTCTCCTATTTCTACACTCTAGTTTTTTGCTCTACACCCCCAATCTTCTCACTCCCCCTTTCGTTCCTTCTCTATTTTGAGCTAACAAAGCATAAATTTCCCTTGGCACCATGCAACCATTTTGTGTCTCTCCTCCACATGGTTGGCATTAGAGAGATACCAACATTGAGATATCTACATCTTCTGAGATTTTCTTTGTTGTCTCATTTTTAGCTAGATGTCTTCTCCTTTTCTATATTTTGTGTCTCTCCTAGCTCCTATATTTATCCTTCATTATTGATCCTTTCTCCTTTCGCTCTCCATGCTCCCAATCCTCGACCCAACCTTTCTCTTGTCTGTGTCACTCCACTCCTCTATCCTAGGCCCTCATAAACTAGACTAGCATATCTCACAAAGGTTTTGTTATATCTAGACAAAGTTCCAACATATGGGAGCTCCTTCGGTAAAATCCTTCCCAAATGAGTGTTGAAGTTGTAGCTTGCAAGTATAGGGAACTCATGCCTTGCACGATGGAGGAAGAATTGGAGGCAATGGAATGTGAAACAATATAAGAAATAAGGTTTTTGTCACATATATAAGTGGAGGAAGATGTGGGACAGCGGGTCCCCAACACATACAACATCTACATAGTGAAACCCAATATATGCAAATAGTGGACATATACTTGCAATTAAAAAAAGTCATGGGAAATGTGTTGGTTGAGAGGAATGAAGCCCATAAATAAATCATCCTTTGCATTGATTCCTTGCATGTCAATAAAATGGACAACAAGATCATAATGTTTTCTAAGAAACTAGCAAATCTAGATTTTCAAATGACCATGCCTCAACTTCCATCCAGATAAACTCCTCCTCTAACAATAAAAATGTTTTTAGTTTTTATAACTTTAATTTTAAATCATAAATATAATCTTTATAGAACTACACAATAAGTTTTTAATTACCAACAATTTCATTTTTAAACTATCTAATAAATATACCCATTATAAAATAAATGTTAAAATCTAAACATTATTTTCTAATTAATTCTAATTAAAAAACAAATACATAAATTATATAGCTAGTTTAATAATAACATAAAAAATTCAATTAATATTATATACTATAGATAATAAATAAATGGTAATTATAAATCATATCGACAATCAATAATCACTTTTGAAAGTAACTTTATGCCGATAAGTTCTCATTCCTAGCTTATATATAATATAATAAATGGGTGAATTTTCCCAAAATTAAGGATAAGAAAAGAGTGGGAATTTTGACATAGAGTTTTATAATTTATTTTGGTTTTATATATGTATAAATTTGGATTCTAATTAAATACAATGTATTTAGAAAATTGTAAATTGATATAAAGTAGTAAAGTTAATTGTTGAAATAGATTTGTAAAAAAAGTTGGTAAATAGTAATCATTATTAGCTTAGCATATTTATATTTTTATTCTTACGTGTTAAAGCATTGAAAAAAAACATAAATAATGGTAGGTTGTAACTTGGTGGATATATTTATTTCCATTATTTTTTATAGAAATTCTTGCTTAAATTATGGTGGGTCGTAAATGATGGTAAATAGGTTATGAACTGTTTTCAAAGATTTTAATTATGAAGCTTAACAATGAAAAATCATTGCACAAATATTTTAAAATCATGACATAAATATTGCAACTACATCAAAAAAGTGTGGCAAAAAGAATCTATCCACATGGCACAAAAGCTATATTTTCAAAATTATGGTCCAATCAAATGTTTGAAAAACAATTTTTTCAATAATATTGAAAAATAAATATTTATTTTTCAAAATTAAACATT
>APFE031245954.1:0-22795 GCA_000404065.3 Pinus taeda
CCTATTGGAAGGGGGTGGGTTGAGGAGCTTCTGGCTGGTGATCTAATTTTTTTTTCCTACAGAGGTAGACTAGATTCATTGGGTTTAGGTGAGGTAAACAGATTGGTAGCTAGCATGGTGGTTGGCTCAACTATTTTGGACATATCTGATTCTAGAATGTCTTGGTGTGATAGAAGATCAAAGCTATTACTCGTGGATGGTATAGATAAGGTGGGTAGGGGGTTTTTGGGTCCATGAGGGGGTTTCTTGGTGTGCTTCTTTTGATTTACGACTTTGGTGAACCCTTCATAGTCATATTTTTCCGAGTGGTTAGTGGGTTTGGGGGTTACATTTAAGGGATAGTCACAGAATAGATGGTTATGAGCATGGAATTTTCTACATCTAGAGGGCACATGTTCATAATCTATGGGTTGTATCCATTGAAAGTCATCATGAAGAAGGTTACTGTGTCCGTGAGAGCCTTTCCGAGTTGCATGTATATGCATATGCGAGCATATGACGTGTACCTTCGAAGCTTTGTTTCCTTTGCAATCTTTATGAACTCTCCTAGCCCATTACCAATGGCTTTGAGTGATTATTCATCCCAATATTCTAGAGGTAAGGAGTACATTTGAATCCATACTGGTGCCCAGCTGAAGTCTTCCTTGTCTGGGTTAAATCTTTCTATCCAATCTCTTAGGTATAGACCCGCAAGATTGAAAACGTAGGGGCCTCCATCGAGGATGTGGTTTCTGTCTTCAATGCAGTTGAAGTTGGCCATAAAAAATCTTTTTGGGCCCAACTAAAGGGTAACATGCCCTTTTGGCTTCCATTTTGAGGTAATCCATCCTTGCAGGACTTTCTCAGTTGGCCAATAGCCAATGAATTTGCCGATAAGCGTGTGATCCTTCATATATTATATTTGGGCATTGATTCTATGGCTTGGTAGATCTATCTTGGGGCGGTCCACTATGATAGGCTTGCATGTGGATGACTTTGCCTTCTTTGGTTCTTCAAGTCCTATGGAGGTGTTCTCCTTTCCTTTATTCAAATCTTTCGCTTCCTGCCGCTGAGCAGGTTGGATCAGTGGCTGTTCCATGTTCCTGGATAACGATTGTTCAGTTTCATTGCTATTTTTTCTGCTACCATCATTGCTGCCCATGGGGGGAGGCCTTGTGGCCTCCCCCATCTAAATGTTCATTATTTGACTCTGTGAGCTCGACTAAGCCCATGCTTGAAGTATTACAACTTGTCTCTAATGATCTGCCGTGCCTGTCTTTGTGTTGTGGAAGGGTTTGTCAGAAACCCTCGTCTGCCATTTTTTCTTTGGCTCTTAGGTTTCCCCCCATACATCATTGGTATTATTAAGCATAATAAAATCAATTTTTCATTGCCTTGTCTTCTTAAACACCTTCTTGTCCATAATTCTTTCTAGCTGCAACTCCTTTGTTGTGAGTAATTGTTTTACCCAATCAATCTCTTAGATCTCTTGATCTTGTATTGTATCATCTTAGCTCCACTTTCATACTTGTATAGGTCTACAACATTAAAAATTGGTGATATTCCAACATCAGGGGGTAACTCAATCTCATATCGTTTGCAAAAAACTTTCTTAACACTATGCATGGTCCAATTTTCTTGAACTTCAATTTATTATACTCCCTCTTTAGAAACCTCTCCTTCTTGAGATGTGCTAAAACCAAATCCCCAACTTCAAATTTCACCTCTCTTCTTCTCATATTTGCTCTAGTTTTGTACTTGATGTTGCTATCTTGCAACTACTGCTTCACTTGTTCATGTATTGCTTTCATTTCTGAAGCAAAATCTTCACCCTCTGCACTTCTCATCTCTTCTTTCCCCAAATTTCTTAATTTAGATATTCCTCTTGGATGCATTCCATAAACAATATGGAATGGACTCTGTCCCGTACAACTGTTAGGCGAGTCATTATATGCATACTTAGCTTGTGCCAATACTTGATCCAATTGCTTTAGATGTTCTGCAGTAAGGCTCCTTAAAAGATTGCCTAAACTTATGTTCACCACTTCAGTCTGTCCATTAGTTTGTGGATGATAGGTAGAACTGAAACTTAATTTAGTTCCCAGCTTCTTCCATAGTGTCCTCCAGAAATGTCCAACAAATTTGGAATCCCTGTCCGAGACAATACTTTTAGGAAACCCATGCAATCTTACAATCTCCTAAAAAATAAATTAGCAATGTGAGAAGCATCACTAGTTTTATAACATGAAATAAAGTGTGCTATTTTTGAAAATCTGTCCACTACAACAAAAATTGAATCATTACCTCTTTGAGTCTTTGGTAAGACCAAAACAAAATCCATACTTGCCATATCCCAAGGCCTATTTGGAATTGGTAATGGGATATACAAACCTATGTTTTGGCTTCTTCCCTTTGCATATTGACAAACTTTGCAAGCTCTCACATACTTCTCCACTTCAGATTTCATTTTCAGCCAGAAATAAAATATGTTTAGTTGTTCAAAAGTCTTGTCTATGCCAAAATGTCCTGCAAGTCATCCACTATGTTTTTCTTTGATCAAATTCTCCCTCATTGAACAATTTGGTATGCACAACTAATTTTTCTTAAATAACAGCCCATCTTGTAAGAAGTAATCCAACCATTTAATCCTATCCACCAAAACATGATTTTTACAAGCCTCAGATGCCTCTTTAAAATATGAATCAGTCTCATACAATTCCTTAAGAAAATCAAAACCCAACACTTGGATTTGACTCTTTGAAGCAATACATTTCTCCTACTTAAGGCATTTGCAACTTTATTTGATTGACCATTTATATGCTTCAAAAAAAATGGAAACCTTGAAGATACTCTACCCATTTAGCATGTTTCTCGTTGAGCTTTGGCTGATGCATTATAAATTGTAGTGCATGGTTATCTCAATAAAGGATGAATTCCTTTGACATTAAATAATGCCTCCAATTCTTCAATGACTGCACTACTGCGTAGAAATCCTTATCATAAGAAGAATACTTCTTTTTGGAATCATTTATATTTTCACTAAAATAAGCTATTGGTCGATCTTCCTCACTTAAAACACCTGCAATTGCTTCTCCGCTGGAATCACACTTCACTTGGAAAGGTTTGTTAAAATTAGGTAGAACCAAAATAGGCTTTTTAGTGATTTTTTCTTTAACAGCTAAAAATTCTTTTCTGCTTTAGCAGTCCATCTAAATGGTCGTTTATCCTTCTTTATGATCTCATAGGTGCATTAATCCTACTAAAATTCTTGATGAATTTTCTATAAAAGTTAGCAAGACCATGAAAGATCCTTACCTCAAAAACACTCTTGGGTGAAGGACACTCCATAATTGCCTTGATCTTTTTTGGATCCATCTTCAGCCCTTCAATAGAAATAACAAATCCCAAGTACACTAGCTCTTCTTTCATGAATGAACACTTCTTCAAATTCAGCAATAATTTCTCTTGCTGCAGCCTTTGTAAAACATAATTTAAATGCCTCATATGCTCTGCCTTAAACCTATTGTAAACTAATATATTGTCCAAATATACTATTACAAACTTACCAATGAAATCTTTAAGAACATCATTCATTAGTCTCATAAATGTACTTGGTTCATTTCAAAACCCAAAAGGAATTACTCTCCACTCATACAGTCCCTCATTTGTCTTAAAAGAGGATTTCCACTCATCCCCTTCTCTTATTCTTATTTGATGATACCCACTTTTAAGACCTAGATTTGAAAAATACTTTGCTCCACTCAAGCAATCCATTAAATCTTCAATTCTAGTTAATAGAAGTATGTACTTGATTGTGATTTTATTGATGGCTCTTGAATCTAAACACATTCTCGAGCCTCCATCTTTCTTTGGACTCAACACTGTTGGTATTGCACAAGGACTCAAGCTTTCTTTGATCAACCCTTTGTCAAGCAATTCTTGCACCTGCTTCCTAACCTCTTCATTTTTTGTAGGAGTCATTATGTTAGCTGCTTTGTTAGGTAGATTTGCTCCAGGTATCAAATCTATATGATGGTTGATTCTTCTGATGGTTGGTAATTCATTAGGAAAATCATCAACAATAATATCACAATATTTCTCGAACATTTCTTGAATTTCAATGGGTAAAACATAAACTTTAGTAGAAGTCATTATTACCTTGGGCTTGCAAATTACAACAAAATTAACCTCATTTTCTTCAATCTGCTTCAAGTATTCCTTTCCTCCAAGTAACAAAGTATTTGGATCAATCTTCTTTCCTGGTACATCTTCTTCTTACACAGGCATCAATGTATGATTGACACCATCCTTTCCAAACTTGTATGTTTTTCTTTTCCCATCATGCATGGCTCCTCTGTCATATTGCTAAGGTCTTCCAAGAAATATGTGACACACATCCATTGGCATCACATCAAATACGATTTTATCTTTGTACTTGCCCAGCTAAAATTCCACTTCACACTGTTCATTCACCAATAGTTGATGTCCCTTTTGTAATCATGACACCTTGTAAGGTGTTGGATGTTTCATTGTCTTCAGCTTCAATTTCTGCACCACTTCTGTAGAGACCAAATTATTAGTGCTACCACTATCAATGATCATCTGGAAACATTTCCCTTGGACTTTACCCACTGTCTTAAATAAAGTCTTCCTTTGTGATGGTTCAACTATCTCGTTTGTGGGGTTGAGAAGAAATTTATTAACTATCAAAGATTCTCCTCTCTCTGGTATGTTTTCTTCTTCTATTACTATTGTTGCTGGTGCTTCTCCCTCAGCTTGAGCAACAATGGAATTCCTCTTATTTGTTTAAGCATTCTTTGGGCACTCAAAAGCTCTGTCCGAGCTTGTTACATCTGTAACATCTTATTTCTCTGCCTCTTCCTTTGCCTCCTCATCCTCTAGAAAAACTCCCTCTCCCTCTTGCATCGCCTTCTATGGGTGCATGCTAGATTGAGCTACTTATAACTCCATATTTAGGTGTTGTAGATCTTCCTCTACCACCTTGACTTCCCCTTCCTCAAAAAGTGCCTCTCCCTCTGGCAGACTACTTCCTCATGTGTTTTTCTTCAGCTTTTAGTGCTATTTGATAAGATTCCTCTACTATTTTAGTAGACAATAGACTTATCTCATATTGAATGTCCATCTTGAGACCATTCACATATCTAGCCACCTTTTCATTTGTATCCTGGGCTTCTCCATCTCTTATGCTTACCTTGTAGAATTCCTCTGTGTATTATTTTACTGTCAAAGACCTTTGTCTAAGATTTCGCATCTGTCTTAACAAGGTTTATTGATAATTACTTGGAAGAAACTTACCTCTTTTCTTTGCTACCATTTTTCTCCAATTCTTGATTGGTTGCTTGCCAAGTCTTTTTCTTTCTTCCTGCACACCATCTCACCAAAGCGCTGCATGGCCTTTTAGCTTGGGGATAACAAACTTCACTTTCTTCTTGTCTTTTGTTTCTTCATAGTCAAAGAATTTCTCCATGCCATTATTCGAGTCTATCAATTCTTCTGGATTTAGTCCTCCTTCATATATTGATACCTCGGTCTTTGGCCTCGCCATGGATCTCAACACTGACTGAAAGAACCTCATCTCAGGAGTAACTACTACAGCTTCCTCCTACGCAGCTTCAATCTCAGGTTCACTAACATCTCCATCATCTATGTTCCTACGTGTTGTTAATGCATCCAATCTAGCTTGCATATGTTGCACAACTTTCATCACTTCAGCATTTGCAATAGGCCGTCCTCTTCCACCACGTCCTCATCATCTTCCAAATCTGAAAGCCATAGTAAATTTCCTTCTCCTGCTTCTGAGATTCAATCCAATGTCAGCTAGCTACTCTGATGCCACTAATGGTGGCCTCGGTGTAGGCGATATTGACAACCTCTCAAATTTGGCTATAAATTCTTCAATTTTAGGTTGAATATCCCTTTCTACTTCTCGTTACATATTAGTCATCTAATAGTAAAACTGATAGTCACATGGGCTTTTCCCCAATCAACACTACCTTGTTTATTATTCACAAACCCGCCTCTATTCCTATCAGAACTGTAAATCCATAAGATTTACACAAACACTATCGGTAGGATTTTAGTATAGAATTCATACAATACACTATCGACATTTTATGAAAACATTGTCATGACTTATAAACAGTCTTGGTGTAGTTCCAAAGGAATTACACTATCGACGCGCTTTTATATTCCAAGTCCTGTGTTATATGCGATATACACTATCAGCGGACTTTTATTACAAAGCGCCGAAACAATGCTCTCGGCGCTTTAATATGGCGACTCCGTGATGCGATCTACTATGTGGCTATCAACAATCGCTATCAATGATTCTAAAAGTCCACACAATAGACTCCTCCCTCTTCAACTTTGCGATGCAATAACCTTGCGGACCTGGAAACTTATCAACAGTGTCTCGGATCTAGACTATCATGGTTTTGGCACTCGGCAGTCCCAAAGGTTTCTTCGACTCTCCACTTACGATATTGCAATATAGGTTTGGCCCTAATATGGGTAATGAACTAAATCCAATAGTGTTTCAAGTCCGGAACTATGTTCCACCAAGGAAATATCATGATTTCTATGTGTAAAACAGAGTTTTGTCTGCGGGACTTAACAATGTGTTTGAGAAGCCTATGCTCGCTGATATAAAGCGAAAACTTCCCAACAAGTCTACTATTAAGAGTTAATCGAAAAACAATAATTGAATCTCCATTAATACATGCGGAGACACAAACCAGGATTGATACGTATATAAAATACCAATTAACAGAGAGTCAATAATTCAAATGAACAGAGAGAGGCTTTGCAAAATGATAATGCTTCCGGGCTCTATCTTGTGAGAGTCTCGCTGTTTCTTAGTTATAATTAATAGATAAGCCTTGTTGGCCTTTATCTTGTACAAAAGCATGGCTTTTACATAAGTGATTTAAAACCATAAAGCTACTACACATTATCATAATACGACTTGTTACAACTTGATCTTTATTCTTAATTTTATCATTATCCTAAGCTAGAAAAGGATGAACCTTGTTCACTAAAGGACCCCACTCCCTTGCGTGTAGATTTTTTTTGGATTTTTGGAATATGTTTGAAGACTTTTTCCCTCTAAGTCACATGCTCCTACATCATGAGGACAGGTTGTAAGTCTCATTTCTTGATTTGAATTGGCAAGGTCTTGATGCCCTCAACAGACCTAAGTGGTCTCTATCAAATAAGTATTCTCGGAAGAAACTGGCTGAGGGGGAGAATGGAGATGATAGCTATTATCAAAGGCTCAGTGTAGCACTCCCTTTCCTCGTGAATTATGGTTGGTCAAACAGTAAGAAAATATGAATATTAATTGTCACTTTTGATGATTAATTCCTATATGAAAATGTAACTTGGTTTTGTTATTATATTTTTAAACTTGTGTATGGTTGTAGGCTACTATGTGTTTGTATTAAATTATTCATTGAGTGGAATTAATAAATTTTAGTTTGAACCAATTAAGAAACAACCAAAGATGGTAAACTAACTACCATTTGATTTTATCTTGAAATTGTATCATTAATAGGAAGTTGATACAAAACTAAAAAAAGGTATTACTGCTAACAATCGAAAGATTTAATTATGAGCGGTATGAACGAGGGTTAGTTCCAAATAGCAAGTAGGAATTGTTTTTGGAATAGTCCCTGCTCTATATAGTTAACACCATACATTTCTAGTGACGTATAATGGGTCTCAAACAAAATGGGTTCTACGAGTCATTAGAACTACAATAACATTGGGTCAGGACATTTTTATATAATGAGAAGGAAATTAACAAAAGAATTGTGAATTGAAGGGAAGCAAACCCTTCTTGGAAACTGCACAGTTTATTATTTGTCTACGGAACAGAGAATAAGAATAATTCAGTTGATTGTTATCTAAAAATAGAGAGATAACCACGAGAATGCATAAAAGTAAATGAAGGAAAATATGGAACTTAGCCATTATTATAGTAAAATGTATATATAAGGAATGAACATAGGCTAGGATTTGTGTTTAAATAAATTATTCTGAAATTAAATGTAACCACACAAAAGAAAAACATATTGACGACGTAAACAAAATCTGGATGGATTAATCAAGTTCATATAAAATAAAGAGGAAACAATTGTCTTGTAATATAATGATGAATTAACGTGTGTAAGATAGCAACGATAGTTGAAAAAGTTTGCATGATAATAATATAAGTTAATAATATAAGTTAATAATAATTAATATAGATTGCATATAAATTAAATGGAGCTCATGGTGTTGTTGGAAATGAAATAATCTCCAAATAAAATTAAAGATAGCAAACATTAACTCCCTCCTAACATAAGTAATACATATTTCTGTATAATTGTACCATAACACTCAAAACATAATGTCCCAAGAGCATTAATAATATTAACATCATAATCCTCAACACAAATAATGGTAAAATTACTAGACGAGTAGAACCCCTTTAATAGAGTGAGAAGAAAATTGTTAAATTATACTCGGAGGCATGGTGGGACCAAAGCATACAACTAACTAGTCAAAATGCACTATAACCCATGTGGAGTATTAAAGTTACAGAAAATAAGTACAATGTCGATATGACAGTAGCCACTAAATTAAGCCTTACCATTATTAAATATTAAACAGGGTCTTGTAATGCCTCTGAGTTAGATCAACACTATTGTAATCTTGTAATCTTATACTGTATAATCTTTGTACTCAGATATTTCCATGTCATTAATTGGATCACTATATTTACAAAGTTTGAAAGTCTAAGTGCTGTACAAAGAAATGATGTAAATTTGAAATCATATTTAAATTTTATTTTTTTTCAATATTTGTGATGTGTGTAGTAATGTATGAATGAGCAGGCAAGTAGATAAAAACTTTGTAGGGTGAGAACCTTTAGAAATTGGAATTTAGTAAATAAATATTTTTTTTTTATGACTAAGGGTAAGCTCATAAGTGTAAAGGAGATGCACAATTTTGTTCAAAATTTCATAGATATTTTTAAAAATTATAAATTTGTTTAATTTGTAAATTTAAGTGTTTTATGGTGTTGAATCTATTTATGTATTTAGAAGTGCATTTTAAACCATAAAACATCACAATATTGCATAATTCCTACAAAAAAAAGCTATTTTATATATTAATTAGAGTAGGAGTAGTGTTTAAGTGTGAATTTTGGAGTTTCCAATGGCTGAATTTGGAAAAACAAATTGTGGCCAAATTTTGATTCTTGTCATTTGAACTGATTGTTTTATTGCATTTATGGATTTAATACCCTCAAAATCCCCTAGAGCACTTGGATTGTGAAGATTTCACCTATAAGTGATTTGAATGAATCCTTGTCATATTCTACACAAATTAGCTGGAAAATAAACCTGAAAACTTTCCAAAAATTTTCGACAATTTTTTATGGTCTATGTTTAGAACCTACTAATGAGGTTCATCTTCATATGCTGAAAGCTAACTATAAAAATAAATATTAAACACAAAAATATAAGGTCAAATAGATTATATTTTATTTTTAATTTATTTTCCAAGACTTTATTTTATAAACCATAATTATTATTTTTAATAAATAATAATATTTAAAAGAAATAAATAAAGTAATATAAATTTCCAATGGAGCATCAATTAGTAAATAATCTAATATTGGAGAATCAAAAAAATCATCTCACTGTGTCATTCTTTCTCTCTAGATGAGATCTAAATAAAGGGACTAATTTTATGTCAAACCTCGGTTGTAAGAATAACAACACTTGTACCAATGAGTTCTAGCATAAAGGGGAGATGCCTAGTTGTAATTGATATTTGCAACTCATTTTAGATGTTGATAGTCTACCCTCCATTAGGGTGACTGGCAATGAGGAATTGGATGTTGGGGAAGGGGTCTCCCATATCCAATTTCATTTAAGGAGGGTGGCATGACTATCCTACACCATGCATAGTTCTTATGAGTTTATTGGACATTTACCATAATTTTAATCTTACTATAGTTCTTTTGTCTTCTAAAGAGTATTGTCACTGCTATAAATTTTTGCAAAGGTAAATATCCTCCCTTATTGTTGGTGGGATTACTCCATCGTTTGTCCAATGATGTTGAGAATGCACTTAGTGGAAAGCCTACAAAGCTATGTTGGGATTATTGGCCTTTCTCTAAAGAATTGTTATTTGTTTTTGGGGATTTAAGGGCAATGTTAAGGGATTGCATGATTTCCATTCTAATTTCAAAGTTCTATAGCTACAATTGCTTATTTGAGTTTTTAGTTAGTGGACTAGAGTCTTAAGTTGGGTCTTGAGTGATTTTAGGTTGTGAAAATATACAAACATGGAAACACTAGACCGGGAGGAAGTGGGCATCATCACCTCACACACAATGAATTTATCTCTGTTTTTATTGGAAACTCAAGATAATGTATTTTGGATACTGGCTTTTCTAGTGAACCCTTTTATCTCTTCCCTCTTAGGTTTTTTTTTGTGTGGTTCTTTTCTAGTGTTTTTATTTTAATTCCCTAAGGGGTTCACTACATCATGCACCTTGAGGTATTCTAGCAAGTTGGGGAATCTTCCTAGTGGGTGAGCTCTTGGCCAATAGTGTATTGGCCTTTATTGGTGGGTTGACCGAGTCTTTCTTGAACTCCTTGCCTCTTCTAACTTTTCCTTTCTCCTATTCTATCTATCCTTTTATTTTCTATGAACATGGTGAGTGTCTTTAATTTCACCTCACCCTATACTTCTTGGCCTATAATTCCTAAGCAGCCCATGTGTAGCTGCAAAGGTCCTCATGTAACTGGTGGATGTGCTTGGGGTCTAAAAGGTCGAGCACATGCCAAGGACCAAGCCCAAATGATTGTTCTTATATTCCACTAAGAAATACCTTGAGAAATTTGTCAAGAAATCAACCAACTTGATTCTTGGACCACTAATGACCACTAGGCTTATTCTAACTCTAATATTCTGGAGGAAGTGTCCAACTAGGTTCATGACCCTTGTCATGCTAGGGGAGAGATGACCAATACTTTAATTCCATCATCCTCCATTGATAAATGAAACCTCTTTTGGGTCATCCTAAAACAGAAGCATGAAGATCTTAAGGACATCATTTCTAGCCTGAAAAAGATTAAGTAGATACAGTGATATCAACATTCAACTTTGGCTAGCTTGGATGCTTGTTTGACTAGTTTGGAAATCCACCTTCAATGTGAGCTCAAGCCCTCTACTCGAGCAAACACTAGCACACATGATCTTTCTCTAGTGACATATTTTGATGTGTGGCCTCATGTTATGTTTTTATGTAATTGTTTTTTTTCTACATAGCTTAGCATTATTCATTTCTTGAGAAAGGTGACAAACTAGGTCTACAAGAGAATTTCTTAATACTAAGCTCACAAAGTGAACATTGGAATGCATATGAGTTGCAAATGAAGAATTATAGCAGTATAAAGCACACTAGATCTACATGATAAGAATTGGGTCTAAGATAAATTATATGTTACTAATTAAATTCAAACATGGAGTTTAGAAATATTACAGTTACCAATATGAATAATTATTATTTATATTTCTTTTAATATAAAGCATAGAATGGCATTTTTTTGTTTTTGTTTTTGTTTTTTGTTTTTATTTTTGTTTTGTTTGTTCGTTTGTTTTGTTTTGTTTTGTTTTGTTTTTGTTTTTGTTTTTATTTTTGTTTTCTTGTTTTTGTTTGTTTGTTTGTTTGTTTTTTTTTTCTTTTTTTTTTTTTTTAAATTGTTTGTAATTTTATAAAAAAAAATCAAATTTATAAATTGCTAATTGAACTAACTCAACTTTTATTTCTATCATTAGTTTTATCACTTTTTATTTTAATTGCAATCATTAATTTAGGAAACCATATATAACACAGATCCATCTCAAATATGGATATAACAAGTGTGGAGAGGATCAAGTCTAGAGTTAAGATGGATCTAACCTAGTATTAGTGCGTTCCTTAATGGATTTACTCAAAGGACATTCCTTAATAGATTTCATCAAACCTTTAAATAGACTCCATGGTAACAAATACCATAGGTTATGCAACACTATGACCTTGTAAACCATCATAATTTTATAGTTTAATTTAACTTTATAATTTTATACTTAAAATTATAATTATTGATTTTTTTTTTTTTTTAATATGGAGATTTACACCCCTATTATTTGATTTTATTTTTAACCAAGTAAAGTTGCTTATGACATTTAAATAGGATTCATTATAAGAAATACCATAGGATATGCAATACCATGAACTTTTAAACCATCATAATTTTATAGATTAATTTAACTTTATAATTGTATAGTTAAAATTATAATTATTGATTTTTTTTGTTTTTTAATCTAGAAATTTACACTCCTATTATTCTATTTTATATTATTTTAACCAAATAAAATGATTAGATTTACACATAATTTTAATTTAACTTTAAAAATATATAGTTAAAATTATAATTGTTAATTTATTATTATTTTTTTTATAACTTTAATAATCTAGATTTAGCAATCTTTTATTTATTTATTTTTATTTTATTTTATTTTTTATTTTATAAATGAGTGTCTTATTACTTTATTATCATATTTGTATATATATATATATATATATATATATATATATATATATATATATATATATATATTTAAAAATAATAATTTTAAAATGCTTATACTTATCCAATCACTTTATTTAATATATAATATATGGAATCACTTTATTTAATATATAAAATCATTTTTTACTCAGGGAAAAAAATTGGCAATTAAAATTTGTAAATCTCGGTTGAAAATATCTGTAACATCATCGAGTTGAAAAAGATTTGTACCATCATGCGGGTGGTTGTAATGTATAAAGATGTAAACATTACCACCCTTAAACAAAACAAATTAAGACAGAACTTTGAACATTTTCTTTAAACTAAATAAAAATTTATAAAACAACATTCTGAAATACACAAAATCTGATTGGGAACATAACCAACTTGTTTATAATGTATGAAGCCAACTACACCAAAATCCACTTTGGAAAATAAAATTCAACCTACTAGTATTACTTTCTTTACAGAAAAAAACATCTTCAGTAGTATGAACATAAGCCAGCAATGCACTGGTAATGACAAGTCAATGAAGCATTAAAAACTTTAAACAATAAAATTGCCATGGAGAACCGAGAGCCAAATTTAAGTATATTGTATGGCCATAAAATTAAAATTTAATTTAAACAATAGAATTGTCTTGCAGAACAACATAAACAGTATTATATGCCGATACGAAAATTCATGAAACATCTACAGGCAGATCTGTTGGAGCTGCGAAACTGCACTAATTTTATCGTCTATCAATAGCGAATTCTTCGCTCCTCCTTTTAACCTGCATGTGGAAAATGAGAGTGATTTGATGAAACTATATCATAAATGGACTGCTGCTGCAGCTCGAATGGATATGGTACTGCAGACACAGCCTGTGGAAAATGAGAGTGATTTGATGGAACCATATCATAAATGGACTGCTGCTGCAGCTCGAATGGATAGGGTACTGCAGACACAGCCTGAGGGCGCGAGTGAAATGGCATTTCATTTGTGACCCCACCTGCGTCACCAAATGAATTGTCCAACAAATTGTTGTTCATGGATGAACTGCCCACCAACCCAGATGAGAGGACTGCATGCTGAAATATTTCAGATCCAGATGAGACCCCTGCATGCTGAAACATTTGCATTTGTTGAGGCGGATAACCGCCTGCAGAACTTAGAAGTCCCCTCATCAGCCGTACTTTTGCCCTCAACTCATCTACCTGCACCAACATCATCATTTTGCATTATTATAGACCAAACGAACCAATAAAGATTAAAAAAAATCAAAAATCAAAAGTACAAAAAAACCTATTGAAAATGGAAATCCAATTAAAAGCTTGGTGGGTCACAGAAACCCTAGTGCAACTCACCTCCTGCAGCAGCTGCCGCTCCATGGCTGCTACTTTTAACATGCATCCGTTAGTAGGATCCGACATCCTTGCCTCCGCTTCAAACAACAGACTCACGGTGGCCTCTTCACGCCTCTCTAGCGGAATATTCCCGAAAAGATTTGACACATTGGCCGCCCCAAAAACTTCGTGTACTGTTTGGAAACGGGTGGCTCCTCTGTGGTCTGCACTAAAATGGGGTGCAAACACACACCCACTCCTGCATTTCCTCTTTAAAAACTTGCATGCCCCACAGGGGGCACTACTGCTATAACCTCCCCTCCTTGGAGACGCCCAGAGTACTTCAATCACCCTCTTTCTTTTCTGGTTACTTGCACCAGCAGCTTCTGGGTGTTCCACTAAATCTGGGACACTACTGCTGAAACCTTTCCTCTTTGGAGAAGCTTCCCCTACTTCAATCACCCTCTTTCTTTTCTGGTTACTTGCACCAGCAGCTTCTGGGTGTTCCACTAAATCTGCTTCACCAGCAGCTTTTCTGTGCTCCATTTTTACAGTTACTTTGATTGATCTTCTGAATACCCTTAAGCCTCTAGTTTTCAAATTGGCTTGGGGTGGAGTTTAAATTATGTATCATAATTTACCGCCCATATTGCCATTGAGATGAGCATGACTAGATTTATAATTGATGAGCATGACTAGATTTGTAATTAATGTTTATTTGGATAGTGGTTAGATTTATTAAGTGTAGTTTTTATTGAATTTGGTTTGGAGCAAGAGTGTTTTTTAGGTTAATCAGTTATATGGTTAGCTCAAGTATTTTAGGTTATAAATGTAGAGAAACAAAGTATGTATATTTTTGTAAATTTTAATCCCTAAATAAGTTGTGAAAATTATTATTTTATTCATAATAATTATATTTTATATATTAAATTAATATTTAATTTGACAATATTTTTAAAATTAAATAACAGCTATTATTATATATACTTTTAATTGAAATTGAAAAACAAAATTATTAAGTTAGATAGTTAAGTATTTTTTTTTAATCTTTTAACACTCTTTCAAATTTTAAATATTCAATAATAATAAGGTAATAATTGTAGCTTAGAAATGGTCATAATCTAAATAATGTATTTAATGAGCTATAACCTTAAATTATTATTTTTCATAAAATATACATTTTAATATATTTTCTAACATATTATAATTAATAGACAAAACAATACTTTTGTAAGTTAATGAGCATAATTTGGTCAACTTATTATGTTATTTGACACCGGATTAAATTATAAATGTAAAATATGTATATTTTAATGAATTTTAATACTTAGTAAGTGAAACCAATCTTTAATCCATAAATAATGAGATTTTATACACCAAATTAAGATTCAACTTGACCATATCTTTAAAATTAAATAAAAATTATAAAAATAAATTATTAAGTTAGATAGTTGAAAAAATTTAATCTTTTAAATATTAAATACCAATAAGGTAATATTTATAAATTGAAATGGTCATATGCTTAATGAATTTCCAATTTTAAATTATTATTTTATGAAAAAACTATATTTAAATATATTTCTCTAACACACTAATTAATAGACAAAATTATCTTTTTCTCTGCACTTTTTTGTTTAATTTTTCTAACACCCTTCAATAAAGTTGTAAATTTTGTTACCACATATGACTTCCTAAAAATTGTGTGGCCAAGTAAAGGGCTAAGATGGATACTAAAATATAAATATTATTTTATTTCTTTCAATAAATACAATAAGCTATGGCCAACCATAAACTCAAGGCAAAAAGTTATAAAAAAGAGTTTAATTCACGACATAGTTATTTATCTCCCAAGAGATAAATAATCTCAGTTATTTCTCTCTCTAGAGATAAATAATTTGAGTTGAGACAAGGGATCCAAGGAGGTGATAGGGAAGAAAACATGAGGCAACCTTGGAGAGTTGGTAAGTGTTGGGTTCTCTCCAAAATTAAGGAAGCAAATTGTTAGGGTGGTAAGTGCTATAAATTAGCTCTAGTAGTGTTAGAAATTAGGTGTGTTGCTAGTAGATTTGTTTAGAGTTGATTTTAGTAATAATTTTACCTTATAAGAATGTAGTTAATGGTTCAATTAGCGGTTTTTAGCTCAATTATTTATTTATTTTATATGTATTTTTCATCATAGTTATGGTGGCTTATCGGCTCACTTAAATAAGGCATTTAATATTCTACTAGTGTACACTAGGTAAAATTGCGAAGGCATTTAATATTCTACTAGTGCAGAGTAGGTAAAATTGTTTTTGGTTAAATTTTTATTGTTGGAATTTAGCCAAAGTTAATCATGCCTAATTCTAACCAGATGCCAATTCCAGAATTTGATGGGAACCATTATGATTATTGGTGAATAAGGATATGAGGAGCGAGCTGATTGGAATGCCCTTACAACCAATGAAAGAACAACAAGAAAGGAAGCAAGGGAGAAGAATGCTCAAGCTTTGTTTCACATTCACATAGCTCTTGAAAAGAGTTTATTTTCGAGAATATCATGAGCAAAAACTGCCAAAGATGCTTGGGAGACTCTACAAGAACCTTACCAAGGTAGTGATCAAGTTAAGGTGGTAAAGCTTGAGACATTGAAGTGAGACTTCAAGAATTTAAAGATGCAAGACATTGAAAGTGTGAGTGACTATTGTGTGAGAGTGAAAGATGTAGTCAATAAAATGGCTAGACTTGGAGAAACTATAAGTAATGAAGTTTTAATTAAAAAAGTATTGATATCTTTAACACATACATGGAATCGTGTTGCCATAATCATGGAAGAAAGTAAGGATTTGAAAAAACTACAATTTGATCAATTGGTTGGATCTTTCATGTTTCATGAAGAAATATTGAAGGACACTTTTGACGGTGTAGAAAAAGAGTTTTCCTTTAAATTACAAATTACAAAGAATGAAGATGCAAGCAGCCAAAATCAATTAAGGTCAAGTTAAATGGCAAAGCCAAAATTCTTCAAGAGGTAGAGGAAGAGGTGGGTCAAGTGGAAGAGGTAGTTTTAGAAGAAGAGGTAGACGTAGATTTGATAAGAGAAATGTTCAATGTTATTATTGTAATAAGTATGGCCACTTTGAAAGAGAATGTTGAAAGAAGGTAAAAATGATAATAATGGTCAAGAAAGTGGTGAGTATCCGCGAGATCACTTATTTTTATCTTATGCCAAAGGTGAAAATACCAGTAAAGATGTTCGACATCTAGATTTTGTATGCTCTAACCATATGACTAACCATATGGAGATGGTGTTTGCATTAAATTCCTCTTTTCGAGAGGATCAAAATATATCAATTATCATCTCATTCGGACAAGAAAAAGTGTGATTTTTGAATTTATGACCACACATGTGTAAATTGATCATGTTGACTTCATCATCATGTAGTCTCAAGAATGCCAATGGATGTGTCTCTTCACCCACAACGAAATGAATAAATACAAGAGACCTCATGCCTCATTTGGACATCCATCACTCACACATTCTTCTCTCTCTCTTCATCATATTGGTTCATACAGCTTGGGGTAGCCTCTCTCTCTCACACATGTGCAGTTAGGAAGACATAACTTCTAGGAAGAAATTAAAGGCTGAATTTCAAATAGTTTGACAAGCGTTGAACAACATTGACCAAGGATATTTGGACTAGTTTTGGCTATGGTTCTTGGGTCATAATTTCAATTTTCATAGGCCGCATTGAGTGGAACATAAGTTTTTCTGGACTATTTGACTTACATTGACTGTAGGTTGACCGAGTTTGACTAGATATTTTGTTACTATTTTGGGTTGACTTTTACCATTGCTTGAGGTCAAGTTTGACTACCTTTGAACGAGCTTCAAAGGAGGTATTTGGAAATGATGATTTTACTTTGTATTAAGCTAGTCAATTTGACTTTTCTATTGCCTCTCTTTGTTGAACTATTGAATAATAAGAAGAAGAATTGTTCAAAGGGTTTTCGCCACATTAGGGTTTTTCCTTGGCATCCACCAAATTTGGTGTTCTCTTATATTGGCTTGTCTTTTCCATTTGTTTTTTGTTGTATGTGAATTTATTGTCGACGTGATTAATGGTTGACATGATTGCTACTAGAAATAATTGCAAATTGTTATTGGCTTGCTAAATGAACATTGAAGTAAATTGTGTTAAGCATAGAACATATGATTGTTATCTAAATTTAACACTCCACGTGAATGGTAATGGCATGTCAAATACACATCAATAATTCATCGATTACATCATGATTTTTTTCTTGCCCCCATGAGGGACACTATGGCACTAAAATCAATCCTCAATGACTTCATGGAAGCCTCAAGGACTCTAATAAACAGGGAAAATCCAATTTCTATTTCTTTAACACTAATGGGATTGTCCAAAGACACCATTCCCATCTATTGAATTTCCAAATCAATAATATCCCCTCTAAATATTTGGCTATAGCAGATACCTCTTTGTGCTCTATGTGTTGGCAAAGAATTTTGAAAGGATAGCTAATTATTTTGACATATGGGCGTTCTAATCCATCGAAATGGCATGAAGGCTTATACTCCTCAAGTTTATTCTCCAATCTCTCTGTATGCATCAATTGTCATCTTTAGTTCAACCTAATGTTATTTTCAAATCAATTACATCACTCGAGAAATAATTCCTTTGGAGTGGAGCAAACAAGGAAAATAAGTGGTCATTATATGTCTTGAAAAAGTTGGGTTTTCTTAAGTTGGATAGAGGATTAGATTTAAGATACCATGAAATAGTAAATAAAGTAGTAGGAGTGCAATTATTGTGGAGTTGGATTCAAGGAGGAGAAAAAAATTGGAAACAAATATGGGGTAGGAAATATGATCACTCCACTCTCAAATCAGATAAGCTATAATCTATAGAGTAACCTCTAGGTTCATCCATATGGAATATTTCTCTCACCAAACAGAGCTTAATTCAAAGTCATGCTTTTTTACAAATTCAATGTGACTACATTGCATTCTTCTAGAAATATGCTTGGAAATAAATGTTTTGTTTGAGGGATCTTGCTTGGAAACAAATTAGTTGAAGACTTTCCATCACATCAAACTCATTCCTCTTGGAATTTTTCAGCTAAGGGGTTATAAAATCGAAAAATATTTATCTCCCATGATCAAGATAAGATCCAATGGGGTTATCTAAGCGAGGGGACATTTACTCTTAACGAATCATTCTCTCTTCAAGGTAGTTATAAAGGCATTAAATAGCATCCCATCTCGTGGAAAATTGAGGCATATGGTCTTTGGCCTAAGGTTTCTCAATTCTTCCCGCTATTGGGATGATAAAATATTATTACATGGGAAGAAATAAGGAAAAAAGGAATTAATGTCCCCTTGATTTTCACTCTTTATTGGAACCAAGAAGTCTTTATGGAGGATATCCTAAATGCATGCCACTTCTCTAAATCTCTTTATAGTAAGGTTTTATTTCTTTTTGGATCCTCAAATCACAATTTTAATGCCTTGGTGGAAACATTGGAGCATTTGACATATAACATATTCAATCATTTGGTGGTAAATAGAGCACAAACTCTAGAAACCAGTTTTTCCATGTGGTTGCCTTGGAAACAAAGAAGCAAATGAGTATTCAAGAAAAATAAAAAGAGTGAAGACTCGACATGTAAATCAATTTTGCAAAACATCATGGAGACCATTATCTCATAATCTTGGTCTCAAAAATATTGGAAAATGAACCTACATGAATTTATAATCCTATATAAATATTGAATCTCTCTCCATCCATGATCCCATTTATTCCCCCGAAACCACTATCTCCCAAAGTTTCCTCCCCCGCCGACCCCCCTTCCCACCCCATGGTGGGGTTCACAAAGTTAAATTTTGATGGTTCGTCTAAAGGCAAACTAGTTTAGATGGGATATGAAGGAATCTTACACAATTTCGAAATCCATACATTGAAAATCTATAATATGAGTTGTGGTGATAAAAGAAACAATGTAGTTGAATTCCTAGATTTTAAACAAGTTCTGAGTTTGGAAATCAATGAGGGATACTCAAACTTCAAGTAGATGTGGATTTGTAACGAGTTATTGAGACTTAGTAAAATCATGATCTAGGTGGATGTTGGTGGCCACCCGACTATCCCACTTGGACCCCCACAACTGTCTCTTTCAGTTTTCCAGTTTCCTTAATTGCAGCACAATTTACTATTTTTACGAGTTTTTCAGGTCCTAAACTTTAGTAGCCATTTTGAGGCCATAAACGACATTTTTTTAGCAATATACCATGAGTTATTTTTTCATAAAATCATATTTTCCGTCGTATTCCTTGGAAAGATATTTCCAACGGGGTATCATGTGCATCAAACAAAGATAATATGACCAAGTCATGGCCCCGGGAAGTTGGTTGTCTAACTAACCCCAATGGGGCCCATAAACTATTGGTGTTACATCTCCTTGAGTTAGGGTTTTGGTTGTTTAGAGCTTTATCTTATTGTTTGAAAATAAAAAGGCCCTTGAGCCTCATTGTAACACAGTTCAAAGGCATGTAGCCATTACATCTCTTCTCAGAGATAAGCTACCATCGTCGAGCTAGTCTCATTTCCATACTGATTCTAATGATATTTCATTATTTGATATTAATCAAAGGAAGTGTTAGTTCTACTACATCTCTGTATTTATGGTTATATCTATAATTTGTTGCATTACTATTTAAATTCATATCAGTGGTATGAGAGCGGTATGCTCTTTCCCTATTTTTCTTTGCATGTACCCAACGAGGTCGGGATATAAGGAGTTAGGGCTTGAACTAGTCGAACATTTGCAATAGTAGCCTCACAAATATTGACGACCTCCCATGGAAGAAGAAAAGAAAGATGAGGTGGCAAGAGATCCTATCAAAATATTGCTCGAAGAAGCTCCCAAGCTACAAAGGAACGCGATGATGGAAAACTTTTCCTAGATCCTTTAGTGGCTACCTAGGGGCAACACATCTAAAAGCTACTCTAGAAATGCCACATTACTTAAGGTATAATTTAACTTTGAAATCCCCATATTCGAGGGACAAATAGATGCAGATATCGTAGATAAATGGTTGAATCTGTTAGAATGATATTTTTCTGTTCATGATTTTTCTGGCCGAGAAAAGATTAATTTTTCTCTTCTCAAAGCCACCCCCCATGTCAAGGACTCGTGAGAAACCTATTGTGAGTAGAAGGATGAAAGTATGAACTCACTTTTTTTAGTCGCTCCCACTTGGAATTCATCTGGGGATACCATAGAGGAGTAGTACTACCCTTTTAGAGGATATGAGGAAAAATACATAAATTGGACCTTGCTACAACACGAAAGGGACCAAGACGTGCCAGATTTTACCAATATTTTTCTTACCCTTCACACAAAGTTGGGTATTAAGGATTTCTTGAGTGGAATTTGGTACTCAAATACCATGGCTACCTACATAGATATATCCAGGATGAGATGGAGTACTTGGACGTCACCTCGCTTAGCACGGTGTACCGATACATTGTCAAGATCGAGTAGAATTTTAAACAAAAGATGCGAGACTTTGGATCCACGAATCTGAATCATGAGAAAGGCTTCCCCAAACCATAGAACCAAGGAAAAAGCCATGATGGGGTGACCTAAGGCAACCCATCAAAGCCAAAAGAAAAGAACAACACCACAAAGTCAAAGAAGGAAAGAGGAAAGTGGTGTGAGTTCCACAAGAGCCCCACTCATAACACAAGTGTCGAACGAAGCAGTCATTGGTGGTTGAGTTAAAGGCTTCAGAATTAGATGCATGTTCTGACCCTCAGTCAGAACATGACAAGAGGAATGACAAAGGGAAGCAGATCATTGATGTGGAGCCTAGCACCACTGTTGCCACCGCCAAGATCTAGAAGAATGAGCTTGAAGATCTAAAGGAGGTGCAACATATTTTCCACTCACAAATGTGAGTAAAGGGTTCGTCACTGAAATTTGTTGTCAACAATGGAAACCAAGAGAACCTCATTTTAGCAGAGGTCATGAAGCAGTTGGGACTACCAACTACACCACACCTAAATCCGTACATTATCTCATGGCTTCACTAAGGAAGCAATCTCTGAGTCCGTGAGTAGTTTCGCCTTCCCTACAACATCAACCCCTTCGTAGATGACGTATTGTGTGATGTTGCACCTCTTGATGTTTGTGATGTATTATTAGGCCAATCATACTTGTGGAAGCGACATGTTGTGTATGAGTCAAGGCCTCATGTTGTCACTATTTCTTTCGGTAATTCATTATACATGATATCAGAGGTAGCCTCACCTACTGCAACCTCTTTGATCTCTACTAAGAAGTGCAGTAAGATCATCTCTGAGACTAGGAAATTTATGTTGTTTCTAGTTCACTTTCAAAGCAAGGGGAATATTATAGCCACATTGATGGCCCCTGGGAAGGGTTCCTCCACGTAGCAGAAGTAGGTGGATACGGTCATGAAATAATACAAGAACATATTCTTCTCACCCACGGGAGTATCGTTGCACCGTCAAGTCAAGCATTCATTCAATCACCCTCCTAGAGCACCTCTACCCAATGGGACGATATATTGTCACTCGATTATGGAAAATGCCAAGAAGAAGCAGTGGCATGATCAAATTTGGTTCCTACACAAGTTTCAAGTGGGCGACAAAGTCTCGTTGCATCTGTAGAAAGAATGACTTACAAGAGCCCATCGGAATTTTAGATCACTCTAATATGGTCCTTACACCATCACCAAGGTTGCAGGAAACAATGCGTTGAAGCACAAAATTCCCCCATTCCTTTGAAGGCACCGAGTGTTCAATATGGACCGCTCTTGGCCAT
>APFE031245961.1:0-107764 GCA_000404065.3 Pinus taeda
ACTTTGAAGAATATTGCAGATGCATTGAAAAAATCTGTGAGCTCTGAGAAGTTCTCTTGGTGTAGAGAAACAATGGGTATTTCAGGGCTGGAAAAATGACTAAGCTGCCCTGTGGCCCCCTGTGGAAAGAAAACAACAAGTGGGAGATTGTTGGGTTGTGTTATATTCTTTCCACGACTAACCTACATAGTGAACCAGGGGGTTAGAGGGGGGGCGGAGCCCCCACTTCGTTGTGTCGATTGCGCAGCGAGGGGGTCACAGGGGGGTAGCATCCCCCCCTGTCCTAGGGGTTTGAGGGAGGTGGGTAGCCCCCCTCTACGGGGTCTGGGGCAGCGCCCCGGGAAAATGTTTTTTGGACCCTATATTAGGTTGGGTGAACCTACCTATGGTTTTTTGGTCCATGGTTTTGGACGTGATGGTTTTCGGTCGATGGTAGTGGATGCTTCGGCATGTATAAATATGTATTGTAACATCAAAAGGAATATAATGAAAAATCAAGCTGGTAGTCACGGTTTTGGGATCCAGGGGAAAGTCTTTGTGCATATGTGTTTTATGTGTTATGCTCTGGCATTGTTTATTTTCTTTGTTTTTAGAATTCGTATGCAGGTAATTTCTGTACAGGGTTAAAACCTACAAAATTGTTGCCATTCTTGGAGTAGTTTAGGATCAATCTGAGTATCCACATTGATATTTTGGCTGCCCTTGTCCTATTCTTTTTCCTTCTTTTTCTCCTATTATTTCTCCTATTCTAGTTCTTTTCCTCTTTCGAGAATCTTTCCTACAGCAGGAGGTTTGTCAATGATTTGCTGTTCAGGCTCACTTGATTGTGTTGTTAGGGTAGTAGCTAATAAGTCCAGAGGTAGAGTTTGCAACCTCTGTTCTCTGAGCTTATTGAATTCTACTAGCCTTTCATCATTATATCTCATTTTGGCTAGCATTTGTACCTGGAATTATGATTTTGCTGAAGAAAACAAGTCATCAAAATCATCTTTTTCATGATCAAACCTTGTAAGTTTGGCTTGTTCAAGCACAATATAGGAAACTTTCCTTGGATCGAATTGTCTATTAGGGATGGTTGCAAGTTTGAGCATGTTTATTTTCTCTGCTTCCTTCTCCACATGCTTATAGTCGTGCAAAGTATAAACATCGCATCTCAAAGGAAAAGTAGGCGAAGCCTGCTTTTTAGAAGTCCTAAGAGTCTTGGATGTTCCTGCTGTTGTAATTTGGTAGGCTAATTCTCAAGCTAACATCTTGTCAGGTATATACAGAGGAAGGACATGAGGTCTTGCAAGGCTACCAAAAACTCTTATGTATGTGAACTTATCTTCCCCAAACCAATTTCCTACAGTGGTTAGGTCAACCTCTGCTTCCGAAGAAATCTTTGGGGCAGGCTTATCAAAAATTTGCATAGTAAATAGGCAACATAAAACCATTACAGATTTGGTACAAGTAGTCCTTATAGTGTGCCTTCCACAACTTTTGGTGATAAATGTGAATTGGCATGGGGTCTTGTGAAGTCCATCTCCACCCCAGTACAGGAAATTTAGAATTGAAACAAAGAGTATCTAAAATATAAGCACTAAAATAAAATAGAGGAATAGACTTATCAGACACGCGACTTTTTGCTCTAAACTCAAGAATTCAGTGGCTAATTTATCTAACAATATGTTTCCCCAATCCATTACTTCACTGTTAACTATTGCTTCCATTAAAGGAACCATTTCAATAGTGAATTTTGCAGAATCATGCAATCCCCAAATTCTACACATCATTGCCGCGGCATAACAGTAAGGAGAACATAATGAATCTACAGAGTACTTACTTCAAGATTCATGTTTGTGCCTTGCGGGGTTCTATCTCCACTCCCGAATTGGGGCCGATTCAGTCTCATTCTCACTTGCAAACTTATCAAGAAAGGCTTTATTGTATTTCTTTTGAGGTTCGGGCAAGTGATACATTTTCCTTAAGCCATCAGACTGAAATGAGCCGAAGACCCTTCCGTCAACTATGCAAAATGTTCTGTTTAAAACCGGGATCTCCTCTACTACCCATCACACTACATCAGTGTATGGAAGAATGTTTTCATGTGCTGCTATTTGGTGCAAATATGAATCAGCTAAATCTTTCAGGGAAGCCTCTGATTTTCTAGTTGAATCTGTGGTAGCTTGTACTGGTACTATCTCAGGCTCCTCTTCTTCAATTAAATTATATATGCTTTGCCAACTTGTGTTTCCGAGGCCAAGACACGTAGTGTCTGAAATCAATCTCTTTTTTCTCAGTCTTGGATTAGTGGTGGATTGCACTGTTACTGCGGGAGCCGCTGCTGCCGCGGATCTCTTGGTTTTCTTTCCCATTTGGTTTGAACTTGTTGTTTCGATGGAGCTCTGCACAAGGAATAAAATGAACATGATACATAGAATAGATAGTGTGAGCCAATATGAAAGAATTATATCAATTAGTGAGTAACGAAAGATTAAAATACTACTACTGCAAATACAATCTCAGGGAAGATCTCGGCATAACTGCTTCATTAATTGGTCGCTTCACCTGTCAATCATGGTAAAGGAGTTTTAAATACTCATCATATCATTTATATGCCGAATGATTCATTCAAGCATGGCTTGAGTTTTTTGGCAGATGATCAGAAGTAAATCGCTATCAAGAATGGGAAGGCTTTTAATAATAATCCAAAATAATGCATGCAAGCCTTTTAAATCTATTTTGAAACTTGCGCCTTGATTTATCAGATCGCAATCGGGGATGAGCTCGGGTCGTAATACTTATGTTATTGCAAAAATCGCCGATCCCCGATGGCGATACACCTTATCACATCGGGAGATTTTAAAGGTGTCTTAAACATGCACTGGTTTATATCCCCCGATTGTCGATAGCGATATCGCATCGGAGAAATAGGGGAGGACCTTTCATTATATTTGCTGCTTGCCTTTCCCGATAGCCGATAGTTGTTCACTCTTCGGATCGGAGTAAGTCAATGGGTCTTTGTATTATGTTTCTATGTTGTTGCGATATGTGATCTTGCGATCGCTTTATCGCAATAATAAAGAATTTTATATTTATTCATATGACCTATTTCATTATTGTTCAAAATGTTTACAATATAATGTTTCCGTTGGACCTTTTGATGAAGGATTTTGTAATGATGAGTTGATACCAATTTATTCACACATCTATGTTTAAAAGGGACCCATTTCATATTATAGTTAGAAAGAAAAAATTTATGAAATGGGGGGTTGTTGTACAACACAACACTTAGTTAATTCTTACAAGTTGTTATAAGAATTAGAATTACAATTTAATTCCTAATTTAATTCAAGGACAAATTAAATTAGTATTTTTCTAGATGTTATTTTTAACATTTCTTGTTCCTATTCTCAATAGACCTTACCACCACCTATTTTAATATGGTCTCACCTGATACTAGGAAGGAGATGTGAAATCTAGAGACCCAACTATGGATTGAAAGGAAATCCCATTCATACTTTGAAATTATGGAGGACTAGTTGGCATGGATTTTTGACCCTGGGCACACTAGGGGTAGGAAGAAGCAATACTTAAATTCAATGGCTCTACATTAGCAGATGACGAGGATCCTTGTTGTAGTCTTGAAAGATAAAAAATTAGAGAGGTACAATGTCTTCAACTCATTGGAAGACATTAAAAGGATCTTTCGAAACCAATGTTTATGTCTAGACCAGATTTATTCTCACCTTGCGTAAATGGAAGGGAACAACTTCTATGATTCTAATGATGGTGACACGTTGAGTCATCCAAGTTCTAGTGAAACTGTCCCTGTAACTTTGGCTATGATTCCTAGCTCATCTTGTCATAGGCACATGATTTTATGGAAGATTTTTAAGTTTGTTGATCCTGGTATATGTCTCAGTTATTTTTTTGTGGGAAAATTTCTTTATTTATTTTGGTTATTGCTTATGCAATCCATGGTGGCTTCATGGATCATTTGGTGAATTATGTGATTGGGGGTACTATAATGTATAATGTTTAATTGCACATCTCACCACCTTGGGCATTCTTTTTTATCTATTAGATAAAATTTGGATTGGATTATAAGTAAGTATTTTATGTTTCATATATGCTTTGGTACTGTATTGGACTGCACAACCATGCTCCTCACATTGGCCTGAGCGCACAACTATGTTGGATATTTGTATTGGGGTTTTTTATCAAGGATTAAATAGGGGCTTATGAGTCTAGTATTTGCTTGTATATGTGTGGTAAAGAGAAACACACTCCTAGGGGATATGTAAAGAAAATCCATGTAATCCTATTTTGTTGAGTAATAAAAATTCCTCAATTCACACAATATAATATATAGATATATAGTATATATATTATATATATATTATATATAATATATAGCTTTGTGCTTTACTTAAATATTTTAAAGTTTAGTTTTTTAATTATTTAATATTGTCAATATTCAGTAGTCTTTAATTCTTTTTCTTTCACCTCATCTAGATGCGAATCATTATTAAAAATAAATTGAGTAATTAGTTTTTGTTAATAGAAATTATTCTCATCCCTTTTAATCTTGATCCGCTCTACAAAAAATTCCAAATCACTAAAGGTTAATAAAGAGGAAATATCATTAATTTTATATTTTTATAAACTGAAAATATATATTAATTAATTTTGAAAAAAATTTTAAGAATTAAAATATATTATTTAAAAAAATCACACTCAAATTCAGAAAATATCAAATATGTATATCTTTTTTATTTTTTCAAACATAGATTTCTAAGAATAAAGATTCCAGGTACCTTAGACGTTGTCTCTTAAAATCATGTTATCATTTTTAGTACTTTCTACTCAAAGTTCACCTTTTTATTTGGTCTTACAAAAACTTTAATTGAATTCTTTTATAGTGAATACAATTTCCATTTTAAAAATCCCATAATTCAAATACAATTTAAAATTTTAAAATTTTAACAATAATAATTACTTGTAGCAACCCCTCCTCCCAATCCCACCCAAGGAACCTTCCAACCGGGGTAAACATGCAATGAGAGAGGCTACTATAAGGGATTCAACTTCCTTGGTGACCTTAATGAAGTGGAATCGACGAAACATACCAAACAAACCCATCCACATCAGTAACAAGACCCTCGGGAGACATGTCAACCACTTAGACATCATGTCCCTGAGTCCCACTGATGATTTAAGCCTTTTAATCCCCGGTCACTCTCATGCTATAGGTATGACAACATCCAACAACCCAAAGTCGATCTCATAGGCCTATTTGCCAGTGATTGTGGACTTTCCTCAGTAGACCTATGTGAGTGACCCTGATATTTGAGCCATTCTTCTAGCCCAGAATCCCATCCTCTACCTAGAACTTGCTACACCCTTCAAAATCCATCAAAGACATGATACCAATGATGATAAATAAAAAATCAACCTCAGAACTAGGCCTAAGCATCCCCAATCGGGACTGACATTTTGTTAAACACTTGGCATCAATGCAATCTACAGGTTTAGGATAAGAGAAAAAGCATAAATGACTGAAAGAACTTATAAAACATAAACATAAGGATCACCTCCTTCTCCATTTAACTATTATATCATCAATTAGGTTTTGGATCCATCCATTTAACAATTACAAGTAAATACATTAAATAACCATGACATGAACTAGTCATTTAACCATGCTTATAACCAGCATAAACCCATATAAATATCAGAGATATGAAAACCATTAAATCCATGTATAAAATTAGATTAAAATTAAGAGAACTTAGCTTTCATTAATCATAGTCAAATCAGACTAGGTTCAAGATTTCCATGTACTACCGACCATAGACATGGCTGAACCAAATCTCTCTTTTAGCCTGTCACCCCCGTGTCATATTCCAAGCATGAATGTGGGATCTCAAAGACCAACCAATCCAAGAAAAACCAAGGCAATCCAGAGGTTAGAAAACCTCCACCCTCACCAAACCGTGATCACACTAAAATTGTTGCTCCGATCATAACTGATCTGAACTTGGAATTCCATATGGAATCCATCACTATCCTTGAGGGATTTTCTATCTGCTTGTCTCTAAGGCTTTACCGCAATCCAATCCTAGATAACTAGCCCCTAAACTGAGACGAATATCTTAGGATTTATGACAATCCAAACCTGGATCACTAGGAGAAGAAACAAGACTTCTCCCTCAAGCTTTATCGTGTATCCCACTAAAACTAGTCAAGGGATTCCTAGGCCTTTGGGAATGAACTTGAAGACCACCCTCGCCCTAGATTCAAAAATCCATCTTGAAATTCAAAGCTCGAAATGGAGATAAACATCCAAACATACCATGGCAACTAGAAAAAGGAAAGGCTAGGCTGAAAGCCACTGTCATAACCCGTCACATGCCACCGACAATGAGAGAACCATACACCAACATGCAAAGCCATGCATGTGCAAACCAGCTAGGAAATCGCACATGTAAAAGGTTACCTACAAGTATTCCTATTGAAGTTTCTTGATCCTACTTTGCCTTCCTTGATCATTGTTTTCCTTCCTTTCCCTTTACTTTCTTTTCCTTCTTTGATCCAAAGCATGAGTGCTCCAAGAAAACTCTAAGTGGCCAAGAGTGTGAGAGAGAGAAAACGATGAAAATTTGAACTGACAAAAGGTTAGCAAAATCTTGCCCATTGATCCTCATAATCCTTTTTATTAATTAGGCCTCTATTCCACTATGTTCCTTCAATTTCCTTCTCGCATGCAACCTGTGACCTTTCAGCTTACTTTTCTCCTAATTTCCTTTATTTTCATAAATAAATGTGCCAAAAATGTATTTTTTCCTTTTAATTCCTTTTCCTTAGCCTTTGCCAATTTTCCTTAGCCAAAACACACATCCAGTGATTCCCACTAGGATGTATTTGCCCAAAATTCAACTTGGAATAAGTGTCCCTTAACCATGGTCTTATTTTGCCTTTATTAACTTTTATTACATGAACCTTTCACCAAGGTTGTTACAAAAACCCTCCCCCTTGGGCGACACTGTCGTTGGTGTTAAACCACACCAAGATCTTAACAAAAGTTTCAAAAAGGAAATATACTACCCATGGAGCTTTATAACTTAGCTCGTTGTAGTATTACAATGAAAGACCTACTCAAAAGAAAAACATCATGACAACATGAAAATATAACTACCATAATAACTTGACACCCATACCCCTTATTGGAGATTTATAACTTAGCTCATGTGGTATTTACATCCATATACATATACATACATATACCAAACATCAGAAAAACATATGCAAAACATATACCAAACAACAAACCAAAATTGTTTTGCCTCAACAGGAAAACAATGAAGGATACAAGGCCCACATCTGATCCGCCATATCCCATGTAGCTTCTTGAGGCCCAAAGTGCTTCCACTACACTTTAACTTTCTCTATCATGAGATGCTTCCATCTCAATATGCAATAAGGCTTTGACTAGAGCTCTCCTTCTTTCTCCACCTACAATACAGACCAATAAATAATATGATCAACACCCTTTATATAATTCTTAAGAAATGACATATGGATAACATCATGGAATTTCATTGTTTGAGGTAGTGCAAGTCGATCTGCCATTGTTCCAATCCCCTCAAGGATCTCAAAAGGCAGACAATACTGTGATTCTTACTTGGCACATGATCTAATCCTCGAACATATTTTCTTGGGCTTCATTCACAAATAAGCATGCTCTCCAACTTGAAACTCCTTGAATACCCTATGTTGATCCACATAACTCTTATTTCTATTTTGTGTTTCCCTTAGATCATTGTTTATAACCTTGATTTCCTACTTCATGTCTACTAACATGTCTAGTCCAATAAGTACCTTGTTCATTAGATCACTCCAACCGATGGGAGTGTTACAAATCCATCCACACAGTGCCTCGAAAGGACTCATCCTCAATGACTCTTGATAAACATTGTTGTGTGTGAACTTAACCAATGGAAGATAATCCTCCCATTTCTTTTTCTTTTGCATCACATACATCCTCAACATATCCTCCAAGATCTTGTTGACTCTCTCTATCTATCCATCTATATGCAAATGATAAGTTGTGCTGAAGGTGAACTCTGTACCCAAACATGCAAATAGCTCCTTCCAAAACTTAGAATTTAATTTTGCATCCCTATCTGGCACAATCTTCTTTGGAACACCATGTAGTCTCACTGTCTCTCTGATGAACACCTATGCTACCTCACTATCTGAATATGTAGTCTTCACTGGAATGAAGTGAGATACCTTACTCAACCTGTCAACCATGACCGTAATAGAATCATGTTTCTTTACTATCCTCAAAATACTTATAATGAAATCCATGGAAATGACCTCCCATTTCCATTCTGAAATTGCTAGAGGCTATATTAGATCACTTGGATTCTTACATTCTCCTATTGACAATCTAAACATCTAGCCAAAAACTTTTCCACTTACTTCTTGAGATTCAGCTAATAGTAGAACTTCTTTATCATTGTCAACATATTTTGATATCCTGGATGACCCAAGTATTCCTTGGTGTGAAACTCCCTCAAGATAAGTTTCTTGAACCCACTGCAATTCGACACATTGATCTTGTCTCTAAACCTCACCAAACCATCTGCCATGAGATGATAGTATACATCTCGATTAGTTGTATATGTACCTGCACCTGTACATGTACCTACACCTGTACTTACACTTGTACTTGTACCTGCACTTGTGATTTGTTTTAATGAGTGGATAATCTCCATGTATTTTCCATTCCACTGTCCTGTCGATAAGATCCTATCATGAAGCTATGTCCCATAACATATCATAGTTTCTATATGGTTTACTTGTACCTTTATGCTAAGAGCATCCGCAACCCGGTTCTCCTTCCTTTTGATGTATCTGATCTCAAAGTCAAACTCACTAAGGGAAGCCAACCATCTATCTTACAAGACATTTAGATTCGGTTGATCAAACAAATACCTCAACCCACTATGATCGCTCCTCAATGTAAACCTCCTTCCAAGAAGGTAATGCCTCCACATCTTCAATGCATGTATAATCGCTACTAGCTCAAGATCATGCTTTGGGTAGTTCTGCTCGTGATCATTCAGTTTTTGGTGACTCATAGCACACTACCTATCCTTCTTTCATGGAAACTCCTCCAAGTCCCCTCTTCCAAGAATGTGTACACACTACAAACTCCTTGTCTAGATCCATAATATTTAGCACTGGTGCATGTGTCATCAACTGCTTAAGCTACTAAAAACTAGCCTCACATTCTTCTGTCCATTCAAACTTCTTACCTTTTTGCTACAATGATGTGATAGGATATGCAATGTGTGAGAAGTTCCTCATGAACCTCTTGTAGTAACCTTCCAATCCCATAAATCACCTCACCTGATGAAAATTCTTAGGAGCTTCCCACTCCATGATGGCACTTATCTTTTCTGGATCCACTGTTATGCCTTCCTTGGAGAGAACATGCCCCAAATAATGTACCTCCACCTGAAATATGTTTCACTTGCGAAGTTTACCATACAACTGATGCTCTCTTAGCAATCTCAACACTGTTTCTAAATTTTCAACATGTTCTTCCTCATTTTTAGAATATACCAGGATGACATCAATGAATACAATAACAAACTTGTCCATATAAGAATGCAACACACTATTCATCAAACACATAAATGTAGCTAGAGAATTAGTGAAATTGAAATAAACAAAAACAAACTCATAATTCCCATACCTGGTCCTAAATGCAGTCTTGAAGATATTCTCTTCCTTTATGTGTACCTGATGGTATCCTAATCTCAAGTTGATCTTAGAGAACATTGTTGCTCCCTTCAACAGATCAACCAAATCATCAATCCTCGGCAAAGGGTACATGTTCTTGATCCTTACCTTGTTCAGTTGCCTATATTCAATGCATAATCTGAGAGTATCATCCTTCTTCTTCATGAATAACATTGGTGCGCCCTAAGGTGATACACTTGGCCTAATGTATCCCTTGTCCAAAATTTCCTTCAGTTGCAAACTTAACTCAACCAAGTCATGTGTGCTCATCCTGTAAGGTGCTTTTTATGTTGGAGCTTCCCCTAGCACCAAATCAATAGAAAATTATATACCTCCCTATGAGGTGGCAACTGAGTAATGTCCTCAGGGAATACATCCTAAAACTACTACAAAACTAGGTACCTCCTCAACACATCAGTATCCTCATCCTCCTTACCCTTGTAACTAGAAATGTGTACTAAAAACATCACACAACCCTTTCTACAACTAAACTTATCCTGCATTGTGGTAACCATCCACATTGATGTAGGCTTCTTCTTCCCTATCCTCTTTTCCCGATTATCATCCACACACTCAATTCCCTTGTCAAAACAATCCACTTTGGTTCTGTGAAGATATTTTCAATCCATACCTAAAAAAATACTATACAATCCCAAAGGAAATACATTCAAATGTGATGTTGTAGGCATACCATTCAACTCGAATGCACAACCTCTTACCTAATGCTGAACTCACTTCTTTGTACCTGTAGCCAACTATACCAACCAAGTTTTTGCATGCACTTCTTTTCCCAAACCACACTTATCCACCAGGTCATGATTAATATAGCTATAGTTAGATCTAGGATCAATCAAAATAGAAACAAATTGATCACAAAGCTTACCATCCTTCTCAATGATCGATGCCTGCTGATCTGCCTTCCTTCTTCCCACAGCCTCATAGATCCGAGGAATGTTATAAACAACATGACCAACAATATGCAACTCCTAAGCATTGTAGATATGGGGTCTACCACCACTCTGATACTATAGACAATCCCTCTTATGATGATCCTTACCACATATCTATCACTACAATGGTTCCCTACCACTGCCTCTAGCTTAATATTGTCCACTTCCCTTCTCAATTGTATTTAATCTCTTGTAAGGAACTGCATTTTATTTCTGACTTGCATATTGAGGTCTTCCTCTCTTTGGTCACCATTTTCCTTTAGCATTCTCATGTCATTTCAAGTCATGCTTAGGCTTAAATTTGTACTTTGACTGCTCATAACAATGCTTCAACTTTTGGATGGCCTCCTCCAATGATCTAAGCTCATCAAAATTAATCTGGTCTCTATATGCAACTCGAAATCCACTTAAGAATCTATGAACCTTGGCCTTCTCCTCCCTGAGGTAAGGCACATATCTCAACAACTCCAAAAATATGCCAATATACTCATCATCTATCATAGAACCCATTTGTAACTCGTAAAAGTCCTTAGCTCTGCCACCATAGTACCTTTCAGATAAGTACTTCTTCTTGAAGAGTCTTTCGAATGCATGCCAAGTCAAATCCTCTTCATGAATACCTTTGAAATTCTTTACATCTTCCCACCAAATATCGTCTTTACCTTTCAGATTGAAAGTGGATATCCTTTCCTTCATTTTTTCTGAATAATCATGGAATTAGAAGAATTTATTCATATCCAACAACCATGCCTTTGCATCCTGTGATTTATTCATCTCTCCATCAATGTTAGGTGGCTTTTCTTTCTTAAACTCATCCGATAAGTATCCCCTATCACTTCTCCTATAAGGATGATGATGATGATGATGATGATGCCTATTAGAACCAAAACTAGAATAGTACTTTTTTCAGTCACCTCTCCTAGCTGAAGTGTCCAACAGCCTGCCATCTCTGATCGTGTCAGATCTATCCGACCCATGTGTACTAGAAGACCTACTGCAATATTCCCCGTTAATTTTTTCCTCATGTCCATGGTGGATCTAAATTTATCCCTGTCATTGCAAATATAACAAACTCTGGAGTAGTATCGCATTCACCTCCGCTTGTTTCTCTTGTGCCTACATGATTTTGTCATTTTCTAGTTTGAAATTCCTTATTTATTCCTTCAAGCTTCTCAATGTGTCTGCCAAGTAAGAAGAGTTCTCCACACCACGCTTCCCATAAAATGTGTAAGGAGATTCTATGTAGTCTACCACCTTTTTATCCATCTAATCTCTTTCCTACAAGGCATACTATGTCAGCTAAAGCAAATCACAATAAACCAACGTACCTTAGCATAATTCATGGAGGATACCTTGTCGAAAAGATCAAAAAATCAATGTGATACATGTATAACAAAATCATAACAAGATATAGACATATATCAAATAAGTGTGTCAACACTTAAACATCATTCTAGCTAGGGTCCAATCATCAATGCAAGGCCATATCAACAATGCATGCTATGAAATCATGCATGACAACAACCATTACTCCATTACACACAATGTTGCATGCAACTATCAACATGCATAAGAAATTCCTAATAAACTACACATATGCATAAATGCATGTAGTCAAGTGTAAGCGATCAATTCTTATAATCAACCTACAAGACTGATATATGTAATTAAAACATTCAAGAATGCACCTGACATACATGGATGTATTCAAGCAACATATAATCAACATGTAAGCAACATATTACCATATGAAACTACTCATAGAATTATGATGATGCATCTCATAAAATCACATCAAGTTCCTCACAATCATGATCAATATTATGCAATGCAACAAACACATGTAATGCAAGTGTGAGAGGCACATTCAATTGACATGCATGCATGACCAATGAATGCGCCAAAGGAGAGTGCAACCACACTGATACCAATCTGTAACACCCACTACTCCCAGGTCCACCCAAGAAACCAGCCACCCATGGTAAACAGGCGATGAGAAAGGATACTATAAGGGATTCAACTTCCTTGGTGACCTTAAGGAAATGGAACCGATGGAATATATCAAACAAATAAATTCACATCAGCAACAACACTCTTGGGAGAGATGCTAGACACTAAGACATCATGTCCCTGTGTCCCACTAATGATTTAACCCTTTTAACCCCCAATAGCTCCCATGCTATAGGCATGACAGCATCCAACAACCCAAATTCACTCTCATAGGCCTATGTGCCAAAGACTGACGACTTATCTCAGCAGACCTATGTTAGCAACCCTGAGATTTGAGCTAGTTTTCTAGCCCATAATCTTGGCCTCTACCCAGAACTTCCTACAACCTTCAAAATCCATCAAAGACATGATAAAAATGCTCAAAAATAAAAAATCAACCATAGGACTAGGCCTGAGCATCCCCAACCAAGATTGGTATTCTATCAAACACTTGGCATCAATGCAACCTATAGGTTTAGGGTACAAGAGAGAGCATAAATGAATGAAATAACTTATGAAACATAACCAGAAGGATCACCTCCTTCTCCATTGAAATATTATATCATCAATTAGGTCTTGTATCCATCCATTTAAAAATTACAAGTAAATACATTAAACAACCATGACATGAACTAGTCATTTAACCATGCTTATACTATAAACATAAAACCATATAAATTTCAGAGATATGATAGCCATTAAATCCACATATAAATCAAAACAAAATTAAGAGATATTAGCTTTCATTAATCATAGGTAAATCCAACCCGGTTTGTGACTTTCACGTACCACCCGACCATAGACATGGTTGAACCAAATATCTCTTTCAACTTGTCACCCTTGTGCCATATTCCAAGCATGAATTTGGGATCTCATAGAACAACCAATCTAGGAACAACCAAGGGAATCCAAAGGTTAAACCACTTCGACCCTCACCAAAATTTGATCACACCAAAATCAGTGCTCTAATCACAACTGAACCGAACTTGGAATTCCATCTAGAATCCATCACTATCCTTGAGGAATTTTCTATCTCCTTGTCTCTCAGGCTTTACCACAATCCAATCCTAGATCATTAGGCCCTAAACTGAGACAAGTCTCTGAGGCTTTACCACAATCCAAACCTAGATCACTAGGCCCTAAACTGACACTTCTCCTTTAGGCTTTATCATGTATCCCAGCAAAAATGGTCAAGGGATTTCTAGGCCTTGGGAATGAACCTTGAGACCACCTCCACCCTAGATTCTAAAATCCATCTGGAAAACCAAAGCTCAAAACCGAGATAAACATCCCAACAAACCATGGAGTCTAGAAATAGGCAAGGCTAGGTTGATAAAAATTGTCATAACCCGAAAAAATCAAGCCACTGAAAACAAGAGAACCATAAACCAACATGAAAATCCATGAGTGTCCAAACCATCTAGGAAATCACACATGAGAATGATTAGCTGCGAGTGTTCTTGTTGAAGCCGCTTGATATTTTTTTCCTTTCCTTGATCCTTTCTTTTCTTCCTTTCCCTTTGTTTGCTTTTCCTTCTTAGATTCAAAATTTAGAGTGCTCCATGAAAGCTCTTAATGACCAAGAGTGAGAGAGAGAAATTGATGAGAGAGATCCAAACACGAATTGACAAAAGGTTAGAAAAATATTGCCCACTAATCCTCATAAACCTTTTTATTAATGAGGCCTCTATTTTATTCATTCTCCATTATTTTCATTCAATTTCCTCCTCACATGCAACTTATGACCTCTCACATTACTTTTCTTATAATCTCCTTTATTTTCATAAATTAATGTGCCAAAAATGCCTTTGTCTTAGCCTTTACCAAGTTTCCTTAGCCAAAACACACATCCAATGATGCCCACTAGGATATCTTTTCCGAACATTTAGCTTTGTATAAGTGTCCCTTAACCATGGTCTTATTTTCCCTTTATTAACTTTTATTACATGAACTTTTCACTAGGGTTGTTACATCACATGATATTTTTTTCAAGCTTATAAAATATCATTAATAAACAATAACTTCTAAAAATTAAAAATTGAATATTATTATTACTTTTAATTTTAAGTTGTGAAATTTATATATAATATTAACCATCATCAACCTATTTAATTAACTTCCACATTTTTTTTACTCAATGAAAAGACATTTTTCTATTAAAAGAAAAAACACAAAACAAATTTTATTAATGTCAAGTCAAACTACATGAATTGCTAACAAAAAACTGACATTATGTGCATGTATTAATATCTTTCTGAAAACGTTAATTTTTTTGTCACTTATAATCTATAAATTATTTGAAAATTTTCAAGTTAAACAACGTTCAAACTATGTCTAAAATTAATTTTTTGCAACACGCAAATATATGACAACATATTTTAAAAAGTGAAATAATAGTCAAGTTTTAATTAACCAGCCTAGATCCATCTTAATTCTAGATTTACAAAGTGTTGAGAGGGATAAAATACCTTGAGAAGAAAACCTATTTTAGAGTGAAAATACATTTTATCCCTCTCATCCCTTGGTAGATCTAAAGTTAAGATGGATCTAGGTTAGTCTTATCCCAATTCACGTTGATCATCTTGGGAAACACAATTAGGGACTAAAAAATTATGAGTTAGGGACTTTACGGGGAAGGTATATTTGACAAGTCACCTCCTATGCTACCTTCTATGCACAATCCAAATAACTGTGTTGATGGCCAAAAATGGCCTCATCAACATTCGGGATACCACCCGGTCAGGGTCCCACGTTAGACCCATTTCCACTGAAAAATGGCAGTTCCAACTGTTTTGGATTGGGTCTAGCTACCCACAATGAAAGACAAAAGTGAGGGTGGAAAAGAAATGGGTGAAAGTGGATTGATTACTATGATAGAATGGAACTAGAATTAACTAATATAATATCTAACTTATATCTACTTTTCTCAGGTATAATAAATGCATATGTGATACAAAGATAACATTAGAAGAATGAAAATAAATATTTTCAAGTTATAATGTCAATAATCACAATTACAAATGTTAATTTAATTAAATAGTTAATTAAATTAATGTTTAACATAGACACATATGAAAAAGTGCTAAATCATTCAATGCATTGGAAGTAAATATATCTATAGACATCAATAGTGATTACGTTTCAAGCAATGAAATCAAATCACGATGAACATTATATATCAATATAAAGATATTGATTCCTTTAAAAATAAATAGAAAACAAAGTAGATATAAGTACCAATTTTTCTCTCATTCCTTGCATGTTGGAATCAAAATGGTTTATATGTATTAATAAAAGGACTTGAGTACAATAGTGCAACAAAATATCTTTTAGCAAAAATTTAGAACCCTTAGCATGAATTTGAGAGCCTTATTTATAGTCTTCTTCACTAAAAAAAGGATAAAATGAATCTCTGATATTCTCTCCACTAAACCAAAACAAACTATGCATAAAATAGTAGAGTAATAACACTTTGAAAATAAAAATCCAATAAGAGAACTTAAGGTTGATGTTGAGGTAGTAGCTTACTCCCATTGTTAATAAATCTCTAGAAGGGGTGTCATCTCTTGAGGGGAACAAGGCTTCATATTTAGCTAACAGTTGAAAAAGGAAGCTCGAAGAAGTGCTACCATCAAAGTTTTCAAGTTTGTGAGAGTCATAAGGACTCGCCAATGACCATGAGGCTTAATTAATAGATGCAAATTCAGCTCAAGGTTTACTTTAGAAAGTTTTTCAATCTTCTTACCAAATTCTACGCTACCATTTGTCCAACTCCTTTGTAGTGCTTTGATATCTAGAAATGTATCCTCCTCATCATTTGAAAGCAAATTTTCCTCCAAAATATTTCAGGTGATATATTTAGCAATAGAGCATGAAATCCCTTCTGTATGATTAACTAAATTTCTAGCTAAATGGATTTTGTTCTTCTAATTCCCCAAAACAGTAGACTTGGGCTTGATTTCTTGTACTATTTTCTTCTTTGTCTAAAAATCAAGAAGATAATTCAAACTTCAATTAGCCTCATCATATTGACTTTCCATTTTTATCAATTAGTCAACCAATTGGGATCTCAACTTGTTCTGCACCTGAATCAAGCTTAATTTTTTACAAAAAAATATTTTTTGTTCCACAAGATGCATATTGAGTTTAAGAGCCTTGTGTTTGAAATGAGCGAGATTGAACATTTCATATTTCAATTATTTTAAACTTGTTGCAATTCTTTTAATTGATCATCATGTTGCTTGAGTTCCTCAAAACTCTTACTCTTAACTAGCTTGATTTGTGCTTGTAGCTTTGTTTGAGTTTGGGACAATCGTTGCTCCAGATATTGTATCTTATCATCCTTCTCTTGTACAAGTTGTTTCACATGGGATTATTTATCAATAGTAGTTGATGCATATACCCCTACATACTGATCCAACTCTTGGAACTCTTCATGGGGAGTTGCAGAAGAGATTTTCCAGACTACTTCCAAGGAAGAAGAGTTGGGAGGCGATGTTTCACTTTCTTCTTTCCTTTTCTTCTTGATTTTCATTATTACTGCCTTATAATGAGGGTTATAGAATATTTAAATAGGAGTAATTTCCTAAACATTCAATTGAATCTCAGTAGTAGGATGAGCAAGGATGATTTCTACATTGACTTGAGTGTTAAGAGGGGTTTTAATAAGAGGAACAGAGTTTGTAAGAGTAGTCTTTGCATATGTGTGAGTGACAAGGATTGTTTGTTCAGTGACCATTGTTGGGCCACTAATTTTTCATTTCAATTACCATTTATTGGCACATATTTCATTAATTTCTACCATTCTTTTTCAGGCCATTTATCATAATTTCCCATATAATTCCATTTTATAGTTATTTATGATCTTGCGGTTAAATAATATTTGTTCTCCTTTATTTTTAATAAACTGATGTTTATATTTTGCCAATAATGGTTTATTAATGAATTTTTTATAACATAACTCACTATTTTTAGCCTCCAAGTTCTATTCTAGATTGCAAATTTGATCTCCAACTAATAGTCAAATATTCCAACTCAAAAATTCGTTGGGATGGAAAGTGACAGTTTTACGTTGGACTTTTTGGGAAAAGGAAGATGAATCTTGAAAATTAGAGCCATGGGTTTTGTGAAGAATGAACCAATTTGTTTCTATTCTAAGAATTTTTCCAAAATTTTGTCTGGAGTGAAAGAAGCACAAGGTGCTTTGAAGGATATTTTCTCATATTTGTTGTTGTGTCTGTTTTCCAAATTTTCCCAATTATACCATATTTGATTTGTGCCGGCTGAATCATGATGGAGAGATCTTTTAGATATGATATTATTTATTGATATTCTGTAATCAATCCAAAATTGTAAGGGGAAATCATTTTTTAATCATTTTAATTTCAATTTCCCTTTTCTCTCTACATATTTAAATGAAAACAGAGATCAAAGAGGGAGGATGGAAAATTATTGAATTAGAGGTAGAGCTCAGAGTTGTATTGTATCTATCTATAATTTTTTATGAAAGGAGATATCATTGGAATTTCATAATTATCTACTTGTAAAATAGTTTGAATTATTTGTCAAGACAAAATTGACTCTTGGGTAGTTGGGTCCACTACCTTGGACTAGGTGATGCCCTGAACATCTAAAATAGTTTAGTTGTGTGCTTGTTTCTTTGAATTTCAATTGTTGTTCCTTAAAGAAAATTACCTTATTTTAAAAGTAATTTTTTGGCTACTGCATTTTCCAGATTTGTTCTTTCCTGCAATTTCTAGATTTCATTTAATTTGTTGTTCTAGATTAGAATTTGAATTTTGTTGGGTGTTATAGGTTAACTTTCCAATTCAACAAGATGTGGTTTAATTTAGTATTGATTCAAACTGTGTGATTAGCATAAATATTTTCCTATCATTTACTTTCTGCTTTTTAAATTTAGTATTATTTTTCAAGTCTTCCATTTTATTTCTTGTCGAATGAGCTTGATAGTGTAGAACAAATGTTAGATGTTGATAGATGCTTGCATATATTTTGCAGTCTGTCTTGAAAAAGAAAGTCATTCCTTGGATTCATAATTAATGGTGAGGTAATCAGTTATTTATTTGATTAACCAAATAACTTCCGCAACAACCACATTTGAAGCATCATCTCTAAGGGCTTCTTCCTCCTTTCATATTACATTTTGAATTATTAACTTATCTAAATATTCTTGCCAGCCTTTGCTCACATCAGTGAGGATAGGATTCATTGAAGATGACTACTCTATTGAAGAGACCTATATTGGTGTCAAAATCGGTGGCATTAACTATAAATTAGTATTGATATATTTTTGAATAGAACCATCTCCCTCTAGAAGCTGAAGTAAATGCATGGGTAGTGAGGCTCTTCTAGAATATCTAAAAATAACAACATGTTGGAAATTGGCTGGGGACAATTTCTTGGCTTTAGAACAAACTAATTCATAATCTAAGGCATGGGAAAACAAATCATCATACTGATTTTCTTCATGAATAAAATTTTTAATGTACTGTTCGATGTTAGATATATCTCTAGCCACATTGGAGGGATCAACAATTTTCAAAGAAATTGTGGAGAGTTTCAACTCATTTAAAGCTAAAATATCCTTCCATGCATGTCAATAATTGGAAAGACCAAAAAGGGAAACCTATAATGAGAATCTCTTTTAAGCTTGAGGGTTATCCTAGTCCCGAGAGTTTGGTAAGAAATTTCTGTCAACAAAAACTTTTCTGCCACATAAAGAGGTACAACATGAGGGAATTCATTACTTCCCCAAAGTTTAACATAATTGAATTTTCTCCTCAATGTAGCATCTTCCAATCCTTAACAAATCATTTAGTGTTGCAGCATATGTCATTGGGGTTTTGAAGCTAGAAACATCTCGGTGGATAGGAATCATGACTTGGTGGAAAATTTGATAGACGTGGTTGAAGTAATTCTCCTCCTAGAGAATATTGTGGAATTTATATTTTGTAAGGGGGTCAGAAAGTGTCCACTTCCAACCCATGCATGAAAAATCAAGAGAAATGAAGATGGCATCCATGACATATGCTGACATGTAAAAAGGCATGATTTTATCAACAGTCTTTTGTGACTGGAAATGAAGAATATGATTGCCCATTTTAATTGATAAAATTTTATCCCAGTCAAAGACATAGCCATGAGAGGCTTCCTTAATAAGCGGGGCCCAATCATTTGGAAATTATGAAACATTCTTCTTGGCATATAAATGACACAATATAAAAGCATTGTATGAAAGGGGGGATGCAAGGGAAGCAATTGAATATCTACTTGAGGACTCTTTGTTACAATTATTAGAATTATGTATCCATCCTTGAACCATTTAGGTAATTTTTCCCTAACCACCTGACACTCATTCTTAACAAATTGTTCCAAAAAATGAGCATTATATACAACCTCGGGCTTTCTAATGTTTCCACCCATGCGACCCACTAGTCACATAGGTCACAACGTTGCATCTGTCTCCCTTGACCATTAATGTGACCATGCGACCCTTTCGACCTCGCGACTCTCTAGTCGCAAGGTTGCACATACCTCACTCACCCATGAATGCGTCCATGTGACCCTTGTGACCTCATGACTACCTAGTCGCAAGGTCACATAAGTCGCAAGGTCACACATATATTCACCCATGTATTTGACCATGAGACCATTGCGACTTGCGACTACTTGGTGGCAAGGTCGCAAGTTAGACCCATGCGACCTCGCACGTTTGACCAAAACTATAAAATGGAAGGTCGCCATGTTTCAATGTAATGGCTCTTTTGGTCACACGGAGGACAAGGAAGGTCTCAGACTTGGGCACGTTCACGGTTTACTCCAGGTAAGAGACTTTTCGCCTTCCTAGCAATGATGAATTTTTCCCAAGTGTCATTTTCTACATCCCCAAACTTATGCATCCCATTCCTAAGGGGTTTTATGCCATTTACTTGGTTTTTAACCTCAATCCCAGAAGACCAGTTGCCTTGACTCCATCCACTCTTCCTTGACCAAGCCTTGGCCTTCTCGGTTTTCGCTAGTAAGCCTTTATCAACTTGCCTGGAAGAATCCCAGACCCCCCAAAACCTCAAATTATTTTCCTAGGTCTTCTTAAAATCTAGGTTACACACCTTCACACTGCGATACCTCTTTTTCCACAACCTTGTGACCTTGCGGCCCCTATCAATGTGTGACCTTATGACCTCGCAACCCCTATCAACCCGTGACCTTGCAACATGTGACCTTGCAACCTCCATCAACCTGCGACCTGCGACTTTGTAACCCCATCAACCTGCGACCTATACAACAAGTCGCTTAGTCACACTTCTATCTTTGCGACCTTGTGACTAGCATATCACCTGATGAAACCCCTTTTATTTTGCAGTTTTTCTTGGTTTTTCATGTTGTCTCTCTCTTCGTGGGATTGTGTTTTTGACATGCTAGGTGACACAAACCACGAGTGCATACCCATCTCCTCCTTCGAAGACGAAATGGCTCCCCCAACCAGTAAGGCTGCTCGAGTGCATTAAAAGGGAGCCATTTTGTGAACCTCAACTACTAGAGGTATGATCTCAAGAAAGTCGTAACCACCCACTACAAAAAGACAAAGTTCAGCTGTCAGATTCTTATACCAAACAGGATCATGTGGATTGGATAAAAAATTGATATAACACTACAAGGGAATTTAGCCCAAGTGAACAACAAGCTAGAGATCAGGAGCTCCTCAACAATTCCCAGGAAGATGTGGGCCTTAAAGAAAGACCATCCACCATAAAGAAAAAACAACACGAGGCACCAAAAGGCACTGGGAAATCTAAGAAGCGAAAAGGAAAAGAGGTCGAAGTCGTCTTGAGTGACCATGAAGATGAGGATGTTAATGCAATGATGGAACAAAGAAATGCCACATTGACAAGGAAAAATCAAGATCTTAAGAGGCAAAGAGAGCTAGAAATCAAACAATCTTAAGATTCTAGCAACCAAGGCTAGCTCAAGAAAAGGAGATGACATGGAGAGAGAGAAAAGGAGAAACAACTGCAAGAAAAGCAGCAAGAAGAAAGAAGGGTGTAGGAAGAAGCAGAGAAGAGAAAATAGGAGGAAGAAACAAAGGCACAGGAAGAAGCAGAGAAGATAAAACAAGAGGAAGAAAGAAGAGTAGAAGAGGAAGCAGAGAAGAGAAAACACGAGGAAGCTAGAAGGGCATAGGAAGAAGCAAAGAAGAGAAAACAAGAGGAGGAGAAAAGGAGATTAGAGAAAGAGCTGAAAAATATGGAAGATGAGCTAGAGAGGAAACAAGTGCTCGCAGATCAAGAGAAGAGGAAACAGGAGGAAGAACTAAGGAGGAACAAAGAAAAAGAAGTCAGGGAAAGCGAATAAGGAGAAACTAGCAAAACAACCAAACTAGGTATAGGGAAAAGTGAACTTCCCCCATTAAATGTGCCTTCTACTACGCCTCTCACTGGCAGGCACCTCCCCCTGCAGGAACTGGGTTTCTCGGAGGGACAGTAAGAGGAAGTGCTAGATCTCACAAGGCCCACTTTTGATGTAGTTAGCCTCAAGATTTTGCATGAAAGGAAAAGATATTGTGCCAGGAGTCTAGTTGAGCCTTTATCAATAACCATGGCTAATGAAATTGTGCCCAACATCACAACAAATCAGCAAACGATCGCCTCGGTCAGGACAATATTCATTATCGCTACAAAAAACAATGTGGCTTGGATGAGAAAGAATATTTTAGACCTTCAGAACAAGCTTTACACATCCGAACTAAGGGCCTCCATAGTAGAGCAGGAGAGAAGGAAGGTAGGGGAAGAGAATGTGACACTCCATTTAATTCACCCAAGCATGGCAAAATTTTAGGCAACAATCAAGGCTGAAACCAAGATCCTTGGGGAGGCCATGGCAATATTCTATGAAGAGATGTCCAAACTACATCACACAATGGCCCCAATCATGACAATCCAAACCCACACAAATGAAAGGGCTGCGATGCTAAAGGAGGATATGACTACTCGAGATAAGATACACGAATGGTCCATCAAATATCCAAGAGCAGGAGTAGTGGTCCCTAAGAAGGACTGGATCATCATGCAGAACGCCAAGGTTCAACTCCGCATCAAGATTCAATCTAAGGACAAATTGACCAAAGATGTGTACAAGGTATTAGCATCCTATAGGCATATTTTCAGCGGCTTACAATCTATGATCCAACTTCATGGGGTCCCCTCTATAGGAGAAGTGAGAGAGGTAAGGAGGCAGGATGAGATCTCCAAGGAAGTACATACATTCATAGAGAATAAACAGGAAGCCTGTATAGAGGACATGCCAATCACCAAAGAAAATATCACACGTTATGTGCCAGAACCAGTGAGGATTTACACCACATTGGTAACCCTAAACAACCAGGTGCATGCCAAACATACCACCCTCATCCCAGATGCACTTGAGTGCCTACACCGACATGATGAAGATTAGCGACATATCACTCCCATCACAGTAGAATACAACCTATGGTGCACCTATTTGACAGAACAACTCGGTCTTTACATCCTAGAACTTTCCATTGTTAAATTAGTAAATTAGGTTGATAGCTTATTTTTTTCGTGATGTATCTACTGTGGTAGCGTAAAAAAATTTTGAATACGAAAGGTCATGTGGAATACGAAAATTCATCAGGTAGATGAAGAGTCATGAGGAAGTTCAAGAGTCAAGGGTAGGCCAAGAGTCACCCTCACTCTATAAATACACCCTCATGCCTCATTTGTAATTACCTTTTTCTGAGTACATTTTTTGGAGATATATATATATGTGTGTGTGTGTGTGTGTTGCTCAAGAGAACTTATGCTCTTCTGATTAATACAAGGAGTGATTGTATGATTCCAGTATTAGATTCCTTAAATCTTTTATGCCATAATGCCATGAGTATTTTCTTCACTTGACATATCAGATCTTTGTGAGAGTCCTTTGATGTGCGGTCTCTTCATATGTTGTCTCATACTTCAAAATTTGTGTTTCTCCACATGGATGGTATTTGATTCACTAACTCTATGCTTGTGCTGGGGAGCTATTTCATTGGTATTGATATAATCTATTTTGACTCCACACTTATTTATGCTTATATGATGTTTGATTATTGTGAATTATTTTAGAATTGTTAAGCACTTTATCTTGTTAAACATAAGTATTATTTGAATCCTGCTAACAATTGCTCTACATAATGTTTATTTTGTTTATTGTCTGGATATTCATGGTTTGTGCGTTCTAAGATATTTTCCAATTATTTCCTTGTGTTTATTTAAGTCCATGCTTTCAATTGAGTTCACATCCTACCTCTGTCTGAAGCACAATCAACACAACTGAATGACAGCCGGGCCTACAGATTGGAAGGGATACCTAACGCAAGTGGTGCAAGCTCTAGTTGGGAACCTACATCGAGGAGATCCCCTTTGTTGCTGGTGGAAAATTCAAACCTGTCAACAGATCTAGCACTAGAAGGAGGCCAATGGAAAGTACTAATCCACACTCTCACACCGAAACTTCTCATCAAGCTAGTAACCAATTTTGTCCTCCCACACCCCCTTAAATAGCCTAAAATTCCCCTTATGGGCCAGCCTTCATGAGGCTGCATCAAGAAGAATCCCAACTTCCCCCTCTTGAAGATGCTCCCAGAGGAGAGGAACTTCCCGTGTTTGAAGTCACCAGCGAACAACTCAGGGCTCTGCACCCTATTTCTTGACAGTTCACCAGGGGTCTAAAATGCATTCCTGACACTAACTCCCTATCCAATTTTTGCACCTCCACACCTAAACAGATGTCAAGGTGTCCTCATTAATTCCATATCATAGTTAATTCGCCTAGCATTGGATGACTATGCAGACGTTGTTGAGAGGTTATCTATCAAAGCATTGGAAAGTCATCCTGAAGATGAGGGGGTGACCCTAGGAATACCTTCACCGATGAAAATAAATGGTCACAATGGGGGGAGATGTAGGGAAATGATCGACACCTCATTGAAGAGACCCCAGTTAACAATCAACCTCTCATAGGGAATACTCAAGGGATTCTGGGGCGGGAAATCGGGGATTACCTTAGAAACCGTATAAAATTCTACAACAATCAACGTCTCATGAGAAACCTGAGGAATACCAGGAATGTGAGAAATACTAGAGATCTAGGGAACCTCAGAGTTCCTCGAAGGGAAGGAAGGCGACCCCCTCATACCAGCGGGGGATTAGGCACAGATAGTGAATTGAAGGGTAATGATCGTCGTCTCCTTTTCCACCCTAGAGGCAATCATCGCCAATAGTCATTGTCTTGGATGGCTCAATCCACATTAAACCTTAGAGGCCAACTCCATGACATGCCCTGCCATTCTAAGAAGCACCTCCCAAAGTTCGACCCAAAAAGGGGACCTCAGCTGACGACTATATTAGTAATTTCTACCTGGAACTGTGAATGATGAAGGTACAGTACGACAATGTGGCCTGTCTTTTATTCCCTCACTGATCCAGGTGGATATTGGTGGCCACTTGCCTATTCCACTTGGACCCCCAACACCGTCTCTTTCAATATTTTGGTTTCCTTAATTGTAGCACAGTTTACTATTTTTGGCAGTTTTTAAGGTCCTAAACTTTCGGAGCCGTTTTGAGGCCCTAAACAATGTTTTTAGGGAAAACGGAGAGACTAGAAATGTCCCAAATTGGCTTTGCAATTTCTTTTAGCACTCCCTTTGAGATCTTTGAAATGAGGTATTATGATAGCCAAACTAAGATCATATGCCAAAGTGATGACCCCAAGAAGTTGATGTATCAATTGACCCAAACGGGGCCCGCAGTTTTGGTGCTTCATATTGTAGGGTTAGGTTTTTGGATATTTATGGTTTTCCATTATTTCTCAATAATAAATAGGCCTTTGAGCCTCATTGTAACATGGTTCTGAGGCATATAGCTGCCACATCTCTTCTTAGAGATAAGCTACCATCGCCCGAGCTAGTCTTATTTCCATTCTATTTGTAAGCATATTTCTGTATTTGATATTAATGAAATGAAGTGTTATTTCTACTACATCTTTGTATTTTTTGTTATATCTATAATTTGTTGTGTTCCTATTTAAATCTGGATCAATGGTATCAGAGCAGTCTGCTCTTTCTATATTTTTCTTTGCATGTCCCCAATGAGGTCGGGATATAAGGAGTTAGGGCTTGAACTAGTCGAACCTTAGTAAGACTAGCCTCACAAATCCCGACGGCCTCCCATGGCAGATGAAAATAAATATGAGGGGGCATGAGATCCTATCAAAATCTTGCTCGAAGAAGCCCTCGAGTGACAAAGGAACGTGATGATGGAAAACTTTGTCCAGATCCTTCAGTGGCTACCCGAGGGCAACACATCTACTTCCGGTAGCTACTCTAGAAGCACCACACCCTTTAAGGTACAAGTTAACTTTGACATTCCCATATTTGAGGGTTAGATAGATGTAGACACTATAGATAAATGGTTAAATATGAAAGAAGAATGTTTCTCTGTTCATGATTTTTCTAGCCTGGAAAAGATCACTTTTGCACTTCTCAAAGCAGCTCCCCACGTCAAGGACTGGTGGGAAACCTACTATGAGTAGAAGGATGAAAGTATGAACTCATTATTTTCAGCCTCACCCACTTGGAACTCATTTGGGGATGCCATCAAGTAGTAGTACTACCCTATCGGGAGCTATGAGGATAAATACATAAAGTGGACAACATTGTGATAAGGAAGGGACCAAGATGTACCGAAGATTACGAATGTTTTCCATGCCCTTCACACGAAGTTGGGTCTCAAGGATTCTGAGAACCATTTGATTCTCAAGTACCATAGTTGCCTACACAGGTACATCTAGGACAAGATGGAGTTACTGATATGCCGTCAAGATCAAGCAAATGTTTAAATAGAAGAAGTGAGACTTTGGATTTGCGAATCCGAAGCAAGGGAAAGGTACCCACAAACCGCAGAATAAAGGAAAAAGCCAAGGTGGGGTGGCCCAAGAGAACTTGCCAAAGCTGCAAGCAAAGAAAAACAACACAGGAAAGTGGTGTGAGTTCCATAAGAGATCCACTCACAACACAAGTGAGTGTTAGGTGAAGCAGTCGTTGGTGGCCAAGCTAAAGGCTTCAGAATCAAATGCATGTTTTGACTCTGAGTTAGAACCTGACAAGGGGAATGATAAAGGGAAGTAGATTATCATTGCAGATCCTAATGCCACTGTTACCACAGTGAAGATCCAGAAGTAGGAACTCGAATATCCAGATGAGGAGGAGCACCTCTTCCTCTCCCATATGTGGGTAAAGGGTTCCCCGCTACAGATCATTGTCAACAGCGGGAGACAAAAGAACCTCATTTCGACAGAGGTTGGCTGGGCTTACCGACCGTAACACATCCATAGCTATACACCATCGGGTGACTTCACCAAGGACGAGATCTTCGAGTGAGCCAGCAGTGCCACCTTCCATACAACATCAAGCCCTTCACGGGGAGGTATTATGTGACGTTACACCCCTTGATGTTTGTGATGTATTATTAGGCCAACAATACTTATGGAAGAAAAATGTCTTGTATGAGTCAAGGCCTCATGATGTTATTGTTACTTTGGGAAATAAGTTGTACAAGATATCGAAGGTAGCACCACCTATCACCATCTCTTTGGTTACTGCAAAATAATGCAGTAAGCTCATTTCAAAAACCGGGAAATTTGTTTTCCTGATGATACGCCCTCATGGAAAGAAGAAGACAGTGGCCACAACCTCTAGACAGGGCCCCTCCGCATGACAAAAGTAGATGGAGAATGTCATGGAGGAGTACGAGGACATCTTCACCTCCCCCGCAGGGATGCCTCTGCACTGTCAGGTCAAGCACTCCATCAATCTAACTCGAAGTGCACCGCTACCCAATGGACCAATCTATCAACGCTTCATTATGGATAATGATGAAATCAAGAGGAAGATTTAGGAGTCGCTATAGAAAGGTCAAATTTCACTGAGTTCATCACCCTGTGGGAGCTCGGTCATGTTGGTACAAAAGAAGGATGGGACTTGGAGACTCTATATTTACTATCAGGTGCTGAACAAGATCATTGTCCAGAATAGGTACTCGATCCCATGGATTGATGACCTTCTGGACCAACTAAAGGGGGGGAATTATTTTAGCAAGATTGACTTGAAGTTAGGATATAACCAGGTACTGATCGAACCCTCCAATGTGTGGAAGATTGCATTCAAAGCCAAGGAGGGTCTTTTTGAATGGTTTGTTATGCCTTTAGGGTTGATGAATGCTCCTACAACCTTCATGAGGTTGATAGATGACATCTTGCTACCATTCACCAACTCATTTGTAGTGGTATACTTGGATGACATCCTGATCTTTAGCCAGAGTTGGGAAGAGCGCCTCCACCACATCTGACAGGTTATCCAAACACTGCAGCAAGAAAAGATGTGTGCCAATTTGGAGAAATGCACCTTTGGAATGACCCAGGTTTAGTATTTGGGACACATTATTGATGAATGGGGAGTACATGTGGATCCATCCAAGATCCAAGTCATCCGGGATTCGCCAGCTCCAACCACTTCGACAGAGCTCCACATCATTTTGGGCCTTGCCAATTTCTACTGCAAGTTCGTGTTGAGATTCTCTAATATCACGTGGCCCTTGAGTCAAGTCACCAAGGGAGGAGTGAAAGAAAACTTCTTTTGGTTTGAATCTCAACAGAAGACATTCAGAGACTTGAAACATCGCCTCTGCTCTGCACTAGTGCTCACATTACCAAACTTGCAACAACCATTTGAGATCGAGACAGATGCCTCTAACTATGTTATTGAGGCAGTCCTTACTCAACAGGGGAATCTAGTGGCATATCACAATGAGACACTTTATGACACAGTCTGGAAGTATCCCACTTATGAAAAAGAGATGTATTCCTATGTGGAGGCCTACCGACAATGGAAGTATTACATTTTGGGAAGGAAATGGTCATCCACACATACCACCGACCCCTGCAGTTCATACAGATGCAAGGGAAGTTGCAAAATGATTGTCATAAGAATTTGTCCACATACCTGCAACAATTCCATTTGAATATCAAGTATAAGAAGGGTAGCACCAATAATATTGCAGATTGCCTCAACCGACCACCAACCATGGCATTAACCATCGTGCTCAAGTCTTGTGGGCAGGAGACTTCTAATTGGCCACTTCTCTACAAAAGTGACCTAGAATTTGGCCACACATACCAGACGCTCTTGGAGGGTCAGTAAGTTCCATATTTTCACCTCCAAGATGCCCTATTATGCTACCTTGGACACCTTTGTGTTCCTTCAAGAGAGCGTGCCAAGATGATTTGGGAAGCACACTACAGTCGAGACGCTGGGAATTTTGGGGTCGAGAAAATGGTGGCAATACTGCAAAAGTATGTCTATTGGCCGAATATTCGATATGATGTCGGGAAGTACATCAGATCCTGCATTGCCTATGCCATTGCCAAACCGACCATCAAGAAGAAAGGCATCTATACTCCTTTGCCTACCCCTAGTCGACCTTAGGAATCTGTCTCCATGGATTACATGTTGGGTCTTCCTTCTACTAAGTATGGCAACGACTGTGTTTTTATAGTCATCAACAGATTCTCGAAGATGGCCATTATGGTGGCCTATAAGAAGAATATCACAACACAAACCACTACTAAAATCTTCTTTGAACGAGTGTGGGTACACTTTGGGATCCCACAATCTATCATCTTAGATCGGAACAGAAGGTTCCTCAGGACATTTTGGTTTAGTCTCTGGTCAATGATGGACACCAAGCTCACTAAGTCCACAACATTCCATCCCCAAACTGATGGCCAAAAAAACATCATCAACAAGCTGATCTTACACATTCTACGCATGTACAGCTCAAAGCATCCACGCACATGGGATGAGAGCCTCCCCTATGTCTAGCACAGGTATAACTGGGCTCTCCACAACTCGAGTGACCACAACCCTTTTTAGGTGGGCTTGGGATTCCATCCATTATGTCCCATTGATATGGCCATGCCATTCGTGGCTACTCATACATATTCGGCTCATGTCTAGTCTGAAACCAATAAAGCAAATAACTTCATTGAGCACATCCAACGTATCCACTAGCAGGTCCACAACATTTTGGAGAAATCAAATAGCAAGTACAAGCAGCGACATGATCAACATTGAGTGCCACAAAAGTTTCAAGTGGGTGACAAAGTCTGGTTGCATTTGCAAAAGGAATGACTTACTAGAGCATATTGGAAACTCAGACCACTCCGATATGGTCCTTACACCATTACTAAGGTAGTGGGAGACAAGGCATTTGAGCTCAGCATTCCCCCATTCCTTGGCCTGCACCCAATGTTCAATGTGGGCAGCCTTTGACCATACTTCCCACGATTGCTAGACACATCAGACATTGCACAACAAGTCACACCTACAGAGTTAAATACAGATTGCATGGAACAAGCCACAACTAATTGAATCATGGACACATAGATCAAGAACACCCGGCAACAAAGATCCAACTATATCAAGTTGTCAAAGCATGCCAACTCCATCACCAGGGCAAGTGGCTCACCAGGGACCAAGTTTAGCAGAAGCTTCCTCATCTCATGGAGGAAATCAGTGCAATGGAGACCATTTCTTCCTAAGGGAGGAGGAATGATCTAGGTGGATATTGGTGGCCACCTGCCTATTCCACTTGGACCTCCAACACCGTCTCCTTCATTTTTTTGGTTTCCTTAATTGTAGCATGATTTACTATTTTTGGTATTCTTTTGGGTCTTGAACTTTTGGAGCCCATTAAACCTTAGAGGCCAACTCCATGACATGCCCCGCTATTCTGAGAAGCACCTCCCAAAGTTCAACCTCGAAAAGGGGACCTCAGATAACAACCATATTAGCAACTTCTACTTGGCATTGCAAATGATGAAGGTCCAGTACGACGATGTGGCTTATTGTTTATTCCCTCACACCCTTGTGAATAAGGCAACCACTTGGTATCGGTCACTGCTCGTCGCCTCCATCCAAACTTGGGATGAGTTCCGTAAAACCTTCCTTGACAATTTTCGGAAGACAAGACACCTTCTATTCTCCTCACCGAGCTCAACACACTGAAGTGTCATAAGAAAGAGAAGGTGAAAGATTTCAATCAATGATTCACCACCATTTTGAATAAGTTCCCCATGGATATAGCCCTTGATGATTCTGTCACAATTGATTATTACACGAGGGTCCTACCATGGGATATTTTCATGTTCGTTAAACGTGAATAAAAACCCACCCTGGTAGAGAACTTCGCTACTGTAGTCAAAGTTGAAAAGGACATCCTTTCTATCAGTTTCCTAAAGCATGAGTCATGGGAAGAGGCAAAAACCTTCAGTAGGAACAGTTAGACCTCATCAGGTAAAACCGTAGACAAAGACAAAGATTCCTTCGATTTTGAGGCACTAGCCAAATCCTTAAAACAATTGACTAACGAAGTGTTTGAATTAAAGAGAAGAGCTAGTGATGCTTCGGGAGGAGAAAAACCCACTAAACCCTTCTTCCATAAAACTAATAATCTCACTAATAAAGCATCGTAGACATCCAATTTGAAATTCAATGTGGAAGAGCTAGGAAAGGATAACTTTTGCACTTTTCATCAGGCCTCTCACTCTAAGAAGACCTATCTGTAGTGGCTCCAGAACATGACTGTCATAGTTACCCAACTATTAGAGGATCAGGCTGCAAGAGAGGGTGAAGAAGAAATTAACGATCCTGAAGAGAAAGACTCCCCTCCCAGGGATGATGCTCCATATGTTGTGTTAATCTTCGAGGTCATCCATGGGGGAGAGGTGTTGAGGTGTTGACCGCTCAAGTGTCTATCATTGGAGATGATCCCCCCAAGCCCCTAAAAAGTTACAACCTCAGGAGTAAAGGTCCCGTGTCTAACGCTATGCTGGAAGATAAGAAAAGTGCCTTGTTATAGAGGGTTATGCCGCCCATGAGTACCAACCAGCCATCAACATCTTCACTGAAAGGGACAAATGATTTAAGCTCTAAAGAGTCACCCACCGGTATAAGATGAGACTCATCCACACCCAGAAGTTCGACCAAAGTGGTGATGGCTAAAACTACCTTGGTAACGTAGCACTTGGAATAAGAGCTTTCGTCCATAGAGTTTGATTACAATATCATTGAAGATTTGAAGAAGACTTGAGCTAATATTTCATTTTACAAGTTATGCAAGTTGACTAGTCAGCATGAGTTGATTGCCAAAAACTTCGCCATCTCTCCTACCCCTTGAAAACTCACCAATCAAGTCGAGTGAACTCCACAATCGATCCACAACACTAATCGACCTTCAAGCCGTAGTGAATTCTGCAAACACAAACTCGAGAGGCTTGACCCCTCCTTTCCTATTAACCTTTGAGATGTTCAATTTTAATGTTCACAATTGCCTCATCGACTCTAGCGCATCGACCAATGTCATGCCATGGTTAGTATGCAAGAAGATAAACATCCAACCAGAGAATACTGACACCAAAATCATCCAACTCGATAGGTCTCAAGTTCTGCTATGGGAGAATTAAATAATGTTATTATTTGGTTATCTTCTGATTCTCGAGTTCACCAGTGCATTGACATAATTGTTGTAGACATTCCAAAAGCCTACAGTCTTCTGCTTAGTAGAGATTGGTCCTGTAAGCTTCAAGGCTACTTTGCCATAGATTGGTATGACTTATGGTTACCTTACAAGGGAAGGAATAACTAGATCAGGGTTTATAGTGAGTCTTACATGAAGCACACTGTAACTGAACTTGAGGGCTCCAACAAGCTGATTAGCTACACCCAACGAGAGTTGTGGGTGTGCCTCCTAGATTGCCTATTCGGGTGATATGAGTCTCAGACATAAACCTTTCCCCCGGATACCCAGTTGGAAATTCCCATACAGGCCCCAAGCCGTGAAGTATGTGCCTTAAACTTGCATACTTCGGGTCTATCCTCCCTCAGTGCCGAAACATGGATGTTGTAGTATGACGGATCCAAGACTCATAACGGAGTTGGAGAAGGGTGCGTCTTGCAAGACCCCAAGGGGAATAAATTCTTTATCTCTTACAAGTTAGAGTTCCAATGCACCAATAACACTGCAGAATATGAGGCATTGGTCCTCAGCCTTAAAAGGCCATCGAACTAAAAGCAGACTATCTGAAGGTAATCGGGGATTCTAAAATTATTACGAGATAGGTACGCAATACGATTCACTGCTTGTCCCCTCACCTTAGAGATTACCAAGAAGAGGTATAGCATGCGATAAATCCATTTAAAGATTTTAATATCATTTTTGTTCCTAGATTTAATAATGTTGTTGCTGACACTTTAGCTAATGCTACAGCTAGATTCACACCCCTTAGGGACGAGTTTTCAATTGAAATTATGTATAAACCGGTAGTGCCCATCAACATAACTAACTTCCGCATTTCCAGTGATGACCAACATATTCTAGGTTTCATGACAAATGCGAAAGTGTTTAAAGACGTAGCCATCGACGAAGAAGAACATGAGAGGTCCCTACAAGAAGAAGCTAATCCATGGAAAGGAAACCCCTTAACTAAGGTAGTGGTTGCGCTAGGAAAATATGTTCAACCTACAAAATCATTTCTGAGGCCTACCAAACACCAACACTCATACTTACACTCTCTCACATGAGCATATCAACCTTGGGACTGAATATGACCCCAAGTGTGTCAAGATAGGGCTGGGATACACCCCCGAGGAAAGACAGGAATTCATCAGCCTATTCAAAAGGTATCGCGATATTTTCACTTGGACATATGATGACCTAAAAACGTACGATAATCAAATCATTGAGCATGTCATCCCTACAAAAGAAGGGTCCAAATCATTTCAGCAAATTGTGAGGAAAGTGCATCCCACGTTAGAACCCCTCATCCAAAAGGAACTCAAGAAATTGTTGGATGTTCACATCATCTTCAAGGGCAGACATTCTACATGGGTATCCAATCTAGTTCTAGTGTCAAATAAATCCGAAGAGATATGTCTATGCATTGATTTACGGAACCTCAACCAGGCATCAGATAAAGACAACTACCAGATCCCCTCACTTTGAGAAGACCTGTCCGCAGTGGCTCCATAACATGACTATCGTAGTCACCCATCTATTAGAGGATCAGCCTGCAGGTGAAGAAGAAACTAACGATCCTCAAGAGCAAGACTCCCCTCCCAGCGATGATGCTCCATTTGTTATGTTAACCATCGAGGTCATCTGTGGGGGAGAGGTGTTGACTGCTCAAGAGTCCATCGTTGGAGATGCTCCCCCAAAGCCCCTAAAATGTTACAACATCAAGAGTAAAGGCCCCGTGTTGGATGCTATGCTGGAAGATAAGAAAAAGGCATTGTTATAGAGGATTCTATCCCCACACCAATACCAGCCAGCCATCAACATCTTCACCCAAATGGAGAAATGATTTCAGCTCTAAAGAGTCACCAACCAGTACAAGATGAGACTCATCCACACCCAGAAGCTCGACCAAAGTGGTGATGGCTAAAACTACCTTGGTAACGTAGTGCTTGGCACAAGAGCCTTTGTCCATAGAGTTGGATTACAATATCATCGAAGATTTGAAGAAGACTCAAGCTAATATATCATTGTATGAGTTACGCAAATTTACTAGTTAGCATGATTTGATTACCAAAACCTTTGCCATCTCTCCTAGCCCCTCAAAATCTACTACATCAAGCAGGGCAAACTCCATAGGCTGATCCCTAGTTGTGATTGACCTTCAAGCCATAGTGAATGCCGCAAACACAAAATCGAGAGGCTCGACCCCTCCTTTCCTCTTAACCTTTACGATATTCAATTTTAATGTTCACAACTGCCTCATCGACTCTGGAACATCGACCAACGTCATGCCTTGGTTAGTATGCAAGAATATAAACATCTAACTAGAGAAGACTAATGCCAAAATCATCCAACTTGAAAGGTCTCAAGTTCTGATAGTAGGAGAATTAAATAATGTTATTATTCAGTTATCTTCTAGTTCTCGAGTTCACAAATGCATTGAGATAATCGTTGTAGGAATTCCAAAAGCCTATGGTCTTCTTCTTAGTAGAGATTGGTCTTGTAAGCTTCAAGGATAATTCACCACAGACTAGTCCCACTTATGGTTACCTTACAAGGGAATAAATAACCAGATCATAGTCAATAGTGTTATAGATTTGGGCACTGCAACCCCAATCATATATGTCCATAAACCGAGGGCTTCTGAGTCCCTAAAAATGTTATCTCATACCCTAAAGGAACAAGGTCGACTAATTACATCATCTCCCAGAAGTTCTCCATGGAAAACTGCTCAGAACTGGTCAAAACTGGACCATACAGATTGCTTAGTGCTAAGGGTGCAATGCATCTCACCTGCTTAGTGCAAAAAGTGTGATGCATACTGGAAATCCCTTCTGTAGGGTGCGATGGGCAAGAGTAGACAAATGGCAGAGACAATTTGCAAGGTGGATGATCATGAAATCTTCCATAAACTTCTCCTGTGACACTTGCCTCTCTGAATTTGCCCAAGAATGAGCAAGAGATCATGAATCTGCAAGTGGAACCAAGAACTATCAGAGAGAGGACACTAATCAAAATCCCAAAAGCTGACTCACCCCCCTGCAAATATCTATATATGTATCCCTCATCCTAGAGATCCAAAGGCTGGAATTTTGTATCTTGTAAGGAAGTGATGTTGGTTTCTTGGTGGAACATCATAGTGTTGGGTGATCTAAGCTTTTCATGAGGTGAAGAAGGACTTTCATGCTGGGAGGATGACGCTAGGTCAAATCAATGGGTTGTAATCCTCTCTCCTAATCTTTATATCAATAAAGTTATTCAAGTTTTCTTCCACATTCTTGTATGTTTGATGATATACGCATTTGTGTGGTCAATATATATTTGGTCCTATATTGTTTATGATTTTAGATCTCTGTACTTTGAATGTGTTATGCTACTTTGACTTTACAGGTACTCTTTGAAGTGGGGTAATCAAGGAACGAGTGGCAAAGATCTATCAGAGGAGAGAAGGAACAAGCAAGGAACCAAGCGAAAGATTGAGGTTGGTATTCTTTGCTCCTCTCCTATCTACTTCTCATAAAGGAAAACAAAAGTAGCTTTAATTTGTTTGTTTCTAAGATAGTTACCCGTCTTAGTGGGACTAGAAGCTCTGCATGGACACTAGATTTCCCGATAACACCCTGGCTAAATGGGGGGTGCTCTCACCCATTGGGATAGTGGCGGGTTCGTTGTAGCCTCCGAGCCAAGATTCCCAGACAAATCTATTCAAGAGGACGATGAATCAAAAAATCGTTCGGATGTGGGAGGGTTGTGGGAGGGAGGAGGTGGGAATGGGACCATAGGTTCAAGTGGCTGGGCCGACAAGGCTTGAGATGCCAGAGGTGGTGGGATGTGGGAGAGGGAAAGTGAGGAGGATGATGGTAGATGAAATGGATATGGGGAATGAAGTGGGTCAAGCTCGGCATAAATGAACTGAAGAGAGGCTGATGATAGTGGATGGAGGTCGGTTCTAGTTGGGAAATCCACCATGTCCAGGCAACCAGAAAACGACAAGGTAGAGGAGGATGACCTAGAATGGTGAGTCCTTAGAGCTAGAGAAGTGAATGAAGGATATTCTAGGGCAGAGTAAACCCTAGAATACTCAACTAGGGTAGAGGGAATGTTAAGCGAAATATTCGAGGAGATAATCAATAGATGTGACGGGAAGATAGTCTAGTGGGGGTCCATTGGAGAGGGTTCCTCATAGTAATCGACGTCATCCTCCATGATAACCGACAGTAGATGTATAACTATTCCAAGACCATAACTGACAAATGCCTAGTCAAGAGGGAATGCAATGTAGGTTGCCATGAAAAAAAATAAAGAACGGACTGGATGGACTGAAATGGAGGTGGCCACTCTGTTAGCGAGCAAGTGATAATCTAAACAGTGCAGGTAACAGGTAAGCGAAGTTAGTCTAGGTCGATGAGCAAGCCACTGTCTTTAGAAACTGATGATAACCTAGACCTTGGTTCGAGTTCATTGTCCGCCGCCAAACCCTATTTTTCACCACACCCCACTACCAACGCCTACTTTCATGCCTCTACATCAACATCTATTAGTTTTTTGATAGCTTTTAGCTTAGGGAGATTTTCGAATATTTGCCTAAATTTTCCTAGCAACATAGAAAGTAAAGAGAACTATAAAAATCAATAGAAAACATAAAAATATAGAAAAAAAACTACAAAAATGAATAAATAAAAGAAAGACTATTTAAAAGCAATCTAATGTGTAATATGTTCCTTCTTAAAATTTATACTCCTTGTTCACCAAAAAAAAATCCTTCTTAAAATTTGTGCTGCTCTCTTCAAAGCAAAAAAATTAGAAAAAAAAAAAAATTATTTAAAATATTTGTATGACTAAAAAAACTTATTTACCTAAAAATCATATAATGTGTTATATTTTCCTTATTATAACCTACCTCATTCCTTTTATTACCCATTTTTCATCAAATTAAGATGCCCTCTTTGTTTCCTCGCGTTTTTAGTGATCACTATTTTGAGTTTTTAAATTTCCCTCTAACTATTTAGTAACTTCCCTCTAAGCATTTAGTAATTTGGTGGGAGCTTCAAAATCTAAGTTTCAAAGTTTGTTTAGGCTGTTAAAGTGGAATCTAAGAAAAATTAGCCATTGCAGAAAAATGAGCTATCAGAGATGGTTACAGTTGCATCTGAGAACAATTAGCTATGGGAAATTCAAGTTTGTTTGAATTGTTGTCTTTGCATCGAAGAACTAGTAGTGATCGATACTTTTCCCTTCCTGGCCCTAAGGTGAAGCTTATCGGCCCAAAGGTTGGCTGCATTCATTAGATTTCGACTTAGGGTCTTTATTTTGTATGTGGTGGCAATATGCATTTAGTTATCTTGTCGTTTTGATAAATTTTACGAGGTTTGGGATGATTTTTTGTAATGTTATTGAATTTTGGAGATGTTTGGAATTCCATTGTTAGGATATGATGAATGTTTAAAGACCCAAATTTAATTATATCTAGGATTGGTTTTTATAGTCTATGATAAATTCAATCTGTTGTTTTTGTAATGGTTGTAGATTGTTTACTATATAATTGGCTTTTTGAAATAAGTTTGTAACCATCGGCATGTTTTTTCATTTTGGCGAAGCAAGGTTGTGAAGTGGAGCAATATGGAAAACTAGGGATGTCAAAGAGTGGAATGGCTCTAGTTATGGGATGACAGAACCTCAAGTCACTCAATATTTTCAGTCTTAGATAGTGAATGCTCAAAGTGACAATGAACACTCACAGACTCCATTGCCTTCAAATTTCGATGGACCAATGGGTCATCCTATATGCTCTCTTGCTAAAGAACAATCGTTTTGAGGGCCTTGTTCCTAGTTTTAATCAGTTTGGAATGAAAATATTCAATGTTTTTAATGACCAACTCTATGGAAGAATTCCAGCTACTACAGTTATGTCCATGTTCAATGCTTCTTTGTTTCCAGGAAATCCTGGGCTCTGGGAGCCCATTTCCCAAGCCCTACGTGCTTAACACAGTAGTGACCCCTTTTCCAAGCCCTATTATTACAAGCTTTCCAATGGAGCAATCTTTTAGGCCATTTTTTAAGAGGCATGAAAGGCTAAATCCATGAAATATAGCAAGAATTATTGCGGGATCCATTGTTGGGGTGATTTCCATGGTGTTCCTTATTAGATTTTATTGCAAGAGGTATAGACAACAAAAGCCTGGTTATGATATGTATTATGTTAATATAGATTGTAAGAGCTTTCAGCATGAGTATCAAAGGAGTTAGGTTCATATGTTCTGCCGTGGGGAAGCTTAGATCTACACTTCAGAGGATCTGCTGTGTGCATCTACTGAAATTATGGAGAGAGGCATGCTAGGGACTACTTATAAGGCTTTGATGGAGAACAGAACGAATGTAACTGTGAAGATATTGAAGAATTCTAAAAATATGACTAGGGATGAATTTGAGAGGCATATGGAGATGGTGGATAAGCTTTGAAAATAGAATATAGTTTATCTGAGTGCTTATTTCTAGGCCAAGGAGAAGCTTCCTGTCTATTATAGCTATCCTAATGGAAGCCTTTTTTCTCTCAACCACGGTATGTGCATGATTACTTCTAAACCCCTTCTCTTCAAGCTATAAAAATAGAATTAGAGAATTTTTATTCTTTACAAAGTTTTTTTTTCTCATCTTGACAACCTCTCGTGTCTTCCATGGGTTTTGAACATTGCTCTCATCTATTTGAATCCAATATCTTTACTATTTCTTGTAACCCATGTTGACAAGCTGCAATTGTGTTGAGTATACAAGCTCGACATTGAATAAACCAACCTACAAATAGAATCTTGATAAAAATAAGTATAGTCTCCCTCTGTGCTCAACCCCTAGATAATAACAAACTCAAGGCCACAATACACATTAGAAATTTATGAGATTATTTGTCCCCATGAGCTAGGTTTTGGACCTCTTTGTTATCCATCTGCTTAACCATTTGGTGATCTCTATGGATCTCTTTGTAGGTTTCATTAAGGCTTGAAGGGTTCTCTACAAATTTCTTTTTGGGCATCATTTGGGCTTGCTTTTTATTTTTCCTTTGAAGTCTACCAGAGATATTTGAGTCCCATTAACTTAGTTTGTTTACTAGTAGGCTAGGGGACACTGATATCAAAACTCCAATTACTTGTACATTGACATCATCAATGGACTTTGGTTTTCAAAACATGAGTTGTCTTTGGATATTGCTATGTAGTCCTCCCAAATATTGACTTAAAAAATTATTGTTGTTGGGATATATAATCAATTGAATGGCCCATTTTTGAAAGTCAATGGTGGACTTATGCATGGTTTGTCCTTATCTCTATTGAAAGATATTCCATTATATTTTCTTTCTTACTCATATCCAATGGCGGCATATAACTACCACATAATGAGATTCTTTAATGTTTCCCACTAATTTTACTAGTGGTTCCTTGTTAGGTCCCTATACTACTAGTGTAACCCTTTATTGTTATTAGTACAACGCCCTTATTATATTTTTGTGCACATGTAGTCCCCATATTGTTATTATTGTGCCTCATAGAAGCCCACTATTGTTATTATTGTGCCCTTACATTATTATTGTTATGTCGGCTCTGATTATATTATGACCCCATAGACTCCTATATATAGAATGGAGGTCTTGTCATTTGTATCATCAATTAATTGTTCATTTTTGTAATGTAAAGGAGGTTTCCCCCTCGAAGAGGCTTATTTCGAAGGAATTCATCTATCTTTTCTATCTTTTTTTGAGCTGGTTTCATAACATTTGGTATCAGAGCTTTGGATTCTAGGGTTTCGCTGCTCCAAATAGGTCATCGTAGTATTTTATCTATAACTTTTTTCTGCGACGTTCAGATGCTAAAAAAAAAAACCATTTGGGATGAAATTGTTTTGGACCACAAATCTGAATTTCAGAGCATTTCACCCTATATGTGTGGAGATATGATCTGAGGAAGTTGGAATTTTTGCAGACTCCCAAATTACATTCCAAACAGGTGACCCGGGGAAAACAGTCATAACTTTGTTTTGAGCATCAGATTGAAATTTCGTAAGAAGTTATAGAAAGAAGACAGACTATAATTTCTTGTGTATATTTTTAGATCCTATGGTCAAAACAGTGACACATGGCACTTAATACAAGTTCACTCTTCTGAGAAGGTATATAATTAGGTCATCTGGGGAGATTGTGCATAACTCTTTCTTGGAGAATCTAAATTTGATCAGACTGGTGGCATTGGAAAGAGGACGTAGAGGGCTACTACAGAATGTGATTTCAAAACTTAAAGATCTGAAAGTACAGATATATAGTCGTTTCAAGATCAAGCTCCTAAAATCAAGAAAAAGCAAGATGAGGAAATTTGATGGCAAGGATTTGGTAAATCATATACTACAGATGGAGAAATATTTTGATCTACATGGTGTACCACTTTTACAAAAGGTATGTATTGCATCTTCATATTTAGAATCAGATCAATTTTTATGGTATAAAGGGCTTTTTTCTTGTAAATCACTTGTTACGTGGTCAATTTTCACGGAGGAAATGATATCACATTATGAGGATACAAAGAGAAACACTTTTTTTAGCAAATCGGTAAATGTCAAACAAAAGGGTTCAATGGTAGAGCACATTGAGGACTTTCAAAAATTGAACATAAGGGAAAATGATATTCCAAAAAAGTAGAGGATTGATGTCTCCATAGGGACTTTAAATGATAACATTCAACATGAGGTTCGTCTTTGGTAACCTGATTCATTGGAAAAGCCATTTAGGTTGGCAAGAAAAGTGGAAAGAAAAATTATGGAAACAATGAATTCTACCCCTCACAACTATAAACATGGAAGTGTTGTTTCTCCTAGCCTTCCACAACCTACAAGGGTGACACCACGACAATTGGAAGAAAAAGCAGAAAAAAGTACTTTGTTACAATTGTGATAGCAAATGCACTAAAGGTCATAGTGTGCTGAGAAGAAATTATTTTACATAGATTATGAAGAGGAGGAAGAAAATGATCAAGAAACATCAAAAGAAGAGGATATATACCATGAACCAACCCTAGAAATAATTACCACTCCTCAACCTCTCAAGATAGAAGGACATATCAAGAAGAAAAAGGTTCAAGAGGTCAAAGATCGCACCGAGAAAGAAGAAATGAATCCAACCATATCTTGTAATGCATTGGCCAAAATTACCACTCCTCAAACTATCAAGATAGAAGGACATATCAAGAAGAAAAATGTTCAAGAAGTGAAAGATCACATCGAGCATCAAGAAATGAATCAGACCATATCGTGTAAAGCATTGGAAGAAATTACCACTCCTCAAACTCTAATGATAGAAGGACATATCAAGAAGAAAAAGGTCCAAGAAGTGAAAGATCACATTCAGCATCAACAACAAGTTCTCCAACTTTTAAATGATAACGCCACTTTGGTGTAGAGTCAAATGAAACAACAGGTAGATCAACATCGCATGAAAAATGTTTTGATGTAGGTGATTTGGTATTTTTACGGCTACATCTCAAGCAAGCTATTTATGAGAAGGAAATGTTGGCAATACTACATGCACTTAAGAAATGGTGACCTTACCCAATGGGAAGACATTTCAAGGTAAAAATGGATCATGATAGTCTTAAATACTTTTTAGAACAAATATTATCTTTAGAAGAATAGAAAAAATGGGTCACAAATGTGTTGGGTTATGACTTTGACATCATCTATAGAAAAGGGAAGCAAAATTTTGTTGCAGATGCACTCTCAAGAAAGGATGAGGATGTGGAAGCATTGTTTGTGTTATTTCTATTATCCAAACAGATTGGATAAACGAAGTAAGGGATGAATGGAAGAAGGATGAAGAAGTGTGGCCACTCATTCAAAAGTTTCAAAATATCCCAATCTAAACAATATTTCAAGAACTTGAAGAGGAAGGAAAAATCATATTGGAACCTAGAGCAGTCACAGAAACAAGAACCTGACAGCTACGAAATTGATCAATTTCAGAGCATCTCGTCAAGTGGAAGAACTTACCCGCTGAAGATTCCACATGGGAGGACAATAATTTTATATAGAAGCATCAGGAACTACTCAAGCAATGAGGACAACACTTTTTGAAGGAGAGGGGCATGTTAGGTCCCTATACTATTAGTCTAACCCCTTATTGTTATTAGTACAACCCCCTTATTATATTTTTGTGCCCATGTAGTCCCCATATTGTTATTACTGTGTCTCATAGAAGCCCACTATTGTTATTATTGTGCCCTTACATTATTATTGTTATGTTAGCTCTGATTATATTTTGACCCCTTAGACTCCTATATATAGAAAGGAGGTCTTTTTCATTTGTATCATCCAAGAATTGTTCATTTGTGTAATGTAAAGGAGGTTGCCCCCTCGAAGAGGCTTATTTCTAAGGCGTTCATCTATCTTTTCTATCTTTTTGTGAGCTAGTTTCATAACGTTCCTACTCAATTATTTGAGTGGTAACATAACTTTCCCGCTCGGTTAATGCATGGCATTCTAAATTCAACCAAGTGAAAGAGATTATTTTCTGTTCACTAATTTCATGCACACTTAAATAAACATCGAGATGTTGTAACCATTTATTGAATTTAAGGGTGAAAATCTCAACTACATAAGGCTTCAATTCAATCTTCGTTTTCTCTCTGATGGGTGTTTTGAATTTCATAGTGTTCCCCATTTACCACTTTTGCTTATCTTCTCATTTAGATTCCTCTTCTTTAGAACTCAAACTTCATCCATGAGGTTATGTCATTGTTTGAATTTTCCAACCTTATGGTATGCTACAACATGTTTAGAGACATATGGATCATTTGAGCCTTTAGATTAATAAGTTTGGTTTCCAATTCACTACCTTCTTAATTGTCTCCCATATCAAAATATTGAGATTGTTCCTTTCTTCTTGCTCCAATCTTAGCTTTATGAGGAGTGTTCCTTTAAACCAGGATTGTTTACTTTGTCAATAGAGTGTGTATAACACATGTTCTCTCCTTGTAGTGCTCCTCAACAATGTCCAAATATAGCAATTGAAATCCTCAATTTGTGTGGAGTGTTTCTCAAGGTTGACTATCATTCTTCCTTAAGATCATACATTATTTCCATGTGTGCTCCTTTGAGCTAGGGCACTCAAACCAAGCATTTAACCTTTGACCATGTCTTCTTTGTCTTTCAATGGGCATTGGGACCATTAACATCATTCTCCTACTTGCTTGAAGTAGTATTACCAACTTTTACTTTGTTATTAGATTGTTTTATCTCTCCCCTTCTAGTTCTTTCTTGTTTGTACCTGGCACTATACCTGGTACCATTCCAAATAAGGATTAGATTAGAATGCATATAATGCATATAGAGTGAAATATATAGTACCATATAGTACCTGGCGTTAGTGTCAGTGTCTCCACACTTCCATCTGTGATCAAATTTCTCTTTTGCATGAATATCAAGTGTCTCATTCGATCAGCTACATTCCATTAGGTTATGGATCAACTAACAGTAGTGGTTTCATGTTAGTTTCCCTCATGACATCCACCTAGTAACCTATTTACACATTCGTTTAGTCCCTCATAGTCATTTTGTTTCATTTCATGTATAACAACTAGTCCTAGGGTTTACTCCCATTAGATCTTAGGGTTTCTCAATCATGCTCAAATAAAGGGGTTAGCAGGCACATGAAGGTTCATAAAGTCATAATTTTACTTCTGATATGCTCAATAAATATTTTTCACTTCAAAACTTTGTTTTGAGGTGAAAACAGAGTATTGTTCTATTTTTGTAAAATTTCATGTAATTTAACTATTTATATATGTAATAAGCACTCAACAGTTTTTCTTGCTCACTGTGCCAATTCCTGCCACTACAAAAGAAAAAGTATTAAGACATCATTCCATCAAATTGCAAAAAGTCAAGCTGAGAGCCAAAATCACGTTTTGAGGAAAGAGTGAGCAAAACAGGGGGAAAATTGCAAATTTGGTGGAAACTTGCCTAGTGTTGCGCATCAGATGATTGGTGTTGCGAATCAAGCAGCTTTCTTCCTGTGTAAAAATACATTGGCGCTATGCATTAGGCAGGCACTGCACATTGGGCTCAGTGCACTACGCATTGGCCAGTAAGGCTTCAAAACCACAAAAATTCATCTAAAATCCTCCCAGATGTTGCATTCACCTCCTAACAAGTAAGTTTCAATACACCCTAAGCTTAAATAAGGTTTTTCATGTTTGATTCATGCTTATTGCTTCCTAAAGGTCAAACCCTACCTTGCTTCTATACTCTATTTCACATCATTGCAAAACCACAATCCCTTGTCCCTTTTCCCAGTCTCATTGCACTAAAACTACCCCTTGATTCTATTTTCCCCTTCAACATTTTCCCTAAGAAACTAATCCCCTTTATTAAATCCTAAGTCCCTCATAAATCAAAACCCTAGCTCCCCAAATCCTTCCCTTCATTCCCCTACCTCATCTCATTACTATTGTTCCATTTACAAAATATCTCCATACTCCCTTTTTTGTTCCCAGCTATTATCCATTATTCACCATATCATCACCCCAATATCTCATAGACACAAGCATGGAAAGAGGCAGCGAATCCGATTTTGAAGAAGACACTCCTAGTGATAGCTCTAGAGAAAGAAATTTGCAGCAAAGGAAGCCTCACAAAGTTGGAAAAATCATCAGGGAGGAACCAATCAGCATGAGTGAACTCCTTGCTTGCCCACCAAACACCACATGTTTCAGATATCAATCCTGTTTTGAGTTTTGTGAAATGGTTGAGATGGCCAAATTTCACCATGCGTTAGCAAGGCAGATTGTGATAAACATGGATAACAATATGGTACATCTTGCTGGGGAAAACTTCACTCTTTCACCATCTATCATTGCAGAGGCCATAAGAATTCCAGTTGTAGGGGAAAAGTGGAACAAAAAGAAAAATATTAGTAAGCAGCATTATGAGCCTTATATCAAGGCCAAGTACCATGGCAAGCTCAGCAGCGTGTTTCCTTTTAAATTCCTGGAGGATCGGTATGTTCCACAAATGAAACTTATCATTAAATAATTTACATGTGAGGGTAGGTTCTCCAGACTTTATGCCTACCACATCAAATTTCTCATGCACTTCACCAGGGTCAGAATGATGAGCATCCCTTATTTCATATGCAAAAACAAAGAGAGGATGATAGTGATTACAAAGAGAAAAGCATATCCACAACAACTCAATAGAATTTATCACTTTCTTATCATCAAAATTATTGTTTTGCATCAGCTAACTCAGTTTGGAATGCCATGACAAACTTTCACTGCGCATGAGTGCTTCAAGGGGCCTCAAATATTTTTAGATCCCCAAGAGGAAGGTGAACCTTCTGGTCAACAAAAGGAGCCTGAAAATAAAACAGAGGAGGTTCCTGTGTTTGTCACCTATGAGAGAGGAAAAAGGAAGCTTTTTGCTACTGCCAAGCGAGTATTATCTCCACCGAGGGTGGAAGGGGTCTCGTTTTCTTCACCAGACCACAGGAAAATGCTATCTCCACTGGTGGTGGAAGGGGCTTTGCCTTCTTCTACAGCTATATAGGTTGGCCAATAGTCGAAGAGCAGAGACAAAGGGAAAAAAAAGATGCATGAGGAGAGCCCTACTGAAGGGAAAGACAAAGTTTATTTTGATTAAGGAGGATGTTACTAACTTGGGCTCTCAAGGCTCAAGAATCAAGGACATGATAATCAAATAGAAGGAGGCTAAAATACAAGTCTTATCACTCAACCTTGAGAGGGCCAAATGGATCATCAACTTTCTTGAGCAGGAAAACAAACAATTGACAGATAAGCAAGCTATTATGGAGCTACAGATGATTACGGAAGATAAGAAAGAGGCAAAGAAAGCAAAGATCAAGATGACCTCCCTTGAGCAAGAAATTGAGAATGATCGAGAGACATGGTTGGAAACAATGAACATTCACCTTGAGAAGTTGCTTGAGAAAGCCAACAAAGAGAAAAGAATGGTGCACCATATGGAGTATCATTACTTAACTCAGAACCAGATTTGTAAAACAAGGGTAAAGAGGCTAAAGGCTAAGTTAAGGAGATACTTGAGTGCCAAGACAAAACATGATAAACCCAAAATCTTGGCTGAAGCTTCATTAGCTCAGAAAAGCAGTTAATGAGGTTGTCTCTTACCAAATTTGAGGAAATTTTGGAATTTTTTTGTCATTTTTCATTTTTGAAAATAGAAACACAGGAAATTCGGGCTGATGCGCAGCGTTGGTGCATCCATTTGACAAATGGCTTAGAGATTTGGATTCAGCATCAAAGAATAAGCAAATCCAAAAAGTTTCATCTATTTTGGAGAAGATCTCGGCCACCAAAAGTGAAAAAAACACCCAAAAGATGTCCTCTATGCTACTTTTTGGACCTATAAGAAGCACTCTTGGAAGAATCAACTTTTGGAGGGCCAAATCAACTCCAAATCAGAAAATTCAAAGTGTTCCAGAAACTAGACAGGCATATATTTCTAACAAGCCATCTTGGGCCTGATTTGGATGAGTGGAAGTCCTCAAAAGGCAGCCTTGAAGTGGTGCTATGCATCAGGAAGATTTTGACAATTTTGCCTAAAACTCAAAATTTTGCCCAGTTTCTTCAGTGGTTGACTTTTCTTCTTGTTTAGGTAAATGTATGCATGGTAAATGATCTATTTGATGTAATTATAGATCAAAATCACCTCATAGGGCAAATACATCAAGTTCCAAGTGGTTTTGAGCTGTAATGAATTGGTTCCCTAAGTTTTAGAGGCAAGTTGTTCCACTGCCTACTTTTGTGTCCCTATTTTAGATATGGTTGAAACCACCCCTTTTCTCATGGATTCGACCCTAATAGCTAGCATGAGTGGTTTCCTTGCCTATATTATGTAATTTCTTAGTCATTTGTAATGGTTGGACTTTGGTAGAAGTGGTGGCACTCATTGAACATTTGTATCAGCAGTTTGGCAAGGATTAAAACTAGGTTTCACAGCTATTTTTGTGGGATTCTTATGTGATTTTATGTATTTTTTCTTCTTTGTAATGAGTTTTTCTTATGTTTTATATGTATCCAAATCCATATTTCTCTTCTAAAACTAATTGAATCAAGGTGAATGGACAAAATACACTGTTGTGCTTTGTCTTCGGAATGCATTTGGTTTTCAATTTTTTCAACTATTTGAAAAGGATTCATAGTTTCTTTATGCCCTCCTCAACTCCTCAGATGTCTTAATATACCATCTCAATCCATTTCTAGTACATAAACCCTTATCTACCTCACCCCATAGAACATGACTATATCCCTGAGTTGATTTCCTGGACCCAATCTTCCTTCTCTAATTGATCCGGAAACCAAAACCTAAAAATAAAACTAGAAACCATAAGCTACTATACCTAGCCTAAAATATACATTAAATTCAGTCATATCAAGCCCTAATTACCAATATCCTAATTGATATTGACAAGGAGAGATCCCTTTCTTGACCTGGTAGCGCTAGCTACCAAGTTAAGTGTGGTTTGATGTTACCCTAGACTTGCCTTCCTTCAGCCTGAGGTAGATCCAAGCCCTAACATAGTGGCAACCATACTTGGATAACGAACTGAAATATATTACCCTAGTACTTTTAAACAAAATTCTAGACTTTTGGATGATAGGTTTAGAATTCATTAGGCTGAAAAATTGTAATGTCCATTTTAATTTTGGGGAAAAATAAAACACACTGGCTTCAAGAAGATAGACGAGGGCCAATCCTAATCCTAATCCTCCTCCGTGTTTGAAAATCATAATCTCATTCCAAGAATACTCACGCAAGAAAGTTCATTGAGTCCTAGACCGATATTTAGATCTCATTCCTACCCAGTCGAGTTTCAATATCTTGAAGATCTCCCTTTTGATGAACATTTTGATCCTTCTTTGTTTGAAACCAAATTTGAAAGTGCGATTGATGATATTGTTTTAAATCTACAATTTGTTCAAGACCTTGAAAATGAAAGGGAAAATACATCAATTGATGATTATATCTTAAATTCTCTTCAATCATCCATTATAGTTACAAATATCCCTAAGGTTCTAGAATTAGCATCTGCTACTCTTGGTCCATCTACTTTCTCATCTAGTTCTAAGGTTCATTCTCAACCTCAGTTTATCCCTACTCTTCCCATTAAACCTAGCATATTTGATCAGAGATCTGTCACCTCTACTCCTCCTTCAACCCCTCAAACACCCATCACATCGACTGCCCTTGTTGTTATAAATCCTCCTATTTCCCCAAGGTCACTTTCCAATCCACCTCAAGTAATGGTTGCTAGATATACACCTCTCGTTTTGCCACAAAACTTGGATGCTATGCCTCCTGGTTACCAAAGTAAGATACAATTGTTTTATGCTACTCAAGGTATCACAGTGTAGTAGCATGTTGACAGGATGAAAAGGTTCTTTGATCTTCATGAGATAAATGAAGAGAATGTAACGATGTGATGATTTGTGCAAAGTTTTGGAGGCGAGGTTCGAAAGTGGTTTTGAGCACTACCAACAAGATCCATCAATACACTGTTGGTTCTCCACAGACAATTCCTGGATCGTTTGGAGATAAAGAAAAATCCAATCCAAATTCTTTTCGAGTACGAAAATATAAAGAGGAATGTTGGTGAAAGTGTTCAGGATTATTGTGTGAGATTCAATACTGTCTATAATGCTATTCCAGCTGATATCAAGCCACCGATGGGGTTGGATTTGATAAAATTTCCTGATGGTTTTGATCCCAACATGGCATACCAATTGAAAGAACGAGATCCTACTACATTGGAGGATATCCAGAAAAATGCCATGAGTGTGGAGGCAAATCTGCTAGCTAAAATATCTAGGATGAAGACCGAAAAGAAAGTGACCATAAAGGAAGAGGCTTCTTCCTCAGATGTAAAGGCTAATCATTTTCTTCGTAAAATTGAGAAAATGTTTGACAGATTGACAATTGCAGATAAGCCCGAGGCACCAATCAGAAATCCAAATTTTCACGGTCAACAACAACCATAGTTCATGATCAAACAGCGGGAGCAAAGAGCACAAGATCAATCAGCACAGTAGCAAATCAAAACACCTCTACATTAGAATTATGCGCATGACCCATAGTCAGAGGATGACGAAGATCCAATAGGAGAGGAAAATCACTTTTTTACAACAGGTGGTTTGCTTATCTATATCACGGAGGACGAGGAATATTCAGAGATATCGGTCATATAGAAAGATGGGGATTTTATACTAGCCAATGAAACAGTTCTGGAAGAAGAATCAAATGAATATCAAAGGGGATATATGAACGCACTGATAGTGCAACAAATACGGTATTCACTCAGGAACAGGGATGTATTAATCAATCCGGTCCAAAAGCAAAAGGAAGCAACACAACTTAAGAATGATTCTTCAAATGTTCAAAAAAAAGGAAAGGAGCCAATAGATCCTACTTCCAACAAAGTGCAATCTGCAAATGAGAAAACAAATCAGCCAAGTACAGAAGAGGAAAAACCTAAAAAGAAAGACTCTCCAGTCAAAGGGGTAGATAAAATTACAACCTTTAGCTTAGTGAATGAGATTGCTAAGTTAAAAGTGTCGATACCTCTGACAAAATTAATGAAGAATAGCAGTTATAAGAGTCAAGTGTCAAAGATTTTGAATGTAGATCCCCTATTTGATATGGTTAATGTGGATGATGACCAACCCGAGCTTATTTTTGGTCCCGCATTAGAAGGCCAATCTAAGGATAGTGAAGTACCCCCATTTTACATCATCCTTAGATTGCATGAGTATGACTTGCACAATGCCATGTTTGATTCAGAAGCATCCCAAAATCTAATGCCAAAGGCAATTATGGAAAAATTGGGTCTCAAGATCACTCATAAATATCATGATCTTTATTCTTTTGATTCCAGTAGGGTCAGATGTATTGGTCTCATCAAGGATTTGGTTGTGAGTTTAGATCAGATTCTAGCAAAGAATGTTCTCATGGATGTAGTTGTGGCAGACATTACCCCTAGATTTGGCATGCTTTTATCTAGGTCGTGGGGTGTAAAACTAAAAGCCTGGGAAATTGCAATTAGATTTATCCTATGCCACTATTTCCATGTTCAGTGAACTGAGAAAATTATATAGGGAGAAAATATGAAGTATATGATCACAAGCAAGGAGAAACCTTTGAACCATCTAATTAAATCTGTACATACAGATTTAGAATCTTTTGTTCTTTATTCAAATAGTGGTTTTAACGATGTGAATAGCCAGTTAGTTGAAGTGGAAGATGTTCCAGAGATAGCAAAAAATTTCAGGGTAATACTTGATCAAGAGAGACAAAAGCTTACAAGTACCGCTGAGCAGTCTATGTTCCACCAACAACAGAAAATTGATGGACATCAGCCAAAGGTAGAGGACTAGACAAAATTCCAACACTTGGAGGAAGAAGCCGGTTTATGGAGTATGGATTTCGATGGAGCAGTAGGTAAGGATGGTGTAGGTATTGGGATTTGGATATGAAGCCCTGTTTTCCTACCAAATAAAGTCCCAAGCAATGTAAGAATTTGTTCATATAAATTGGCTTTTGATTGTTCTAACAATGAAGCCGAGTATGAGGCACTGATTGCAGTCTTGAAGATACTCAAGAAGTTGAATGCAAAGAGAATTTTGTTTATGGAGATTCAGAGTTAGTAATCAAACAAGTCAAGGGTGAATACCAAGCCAAACATCTGCGAATGAGGATTTACCATAATGCAGTTTTAGATATTTTGAGGATGTTTCTGGATTATACCTTGACATGTGTCCCTCGTACACAAAATGTCATTGCAGATTCTCTTGCTACAACTGCAAGTAATTTGAAGATCCCAATGAATTCAAACAATAAGTTTGAAATTCATGTGAAGCATCACCCAGTTGTTCTTGAAATCTAAGATATTAGCAGGTGTTTCAAGATGACAAAGAAATTGATGATTTTCTACAAAATGAAGGCAAGTATAAAAACACCTCTATAGATGGTGAGCGAGATGATGGTGAACTAGAAATAGAGTTAAATCAGATGGAAGTCTTATAGTTGAAAAATAATGTCATCCCTAAAGGCCTTATACCTTTAGAGGAACTATTTGATCAAGATGATGTAACCTGAAAGCCAAACTTAGTGCCGACTGAGAAGGGCGTTGAAGATGTAAATATTGGAACAGTCGGGAATCCAAAGATGGTGAAGTTGTGAAAGGCATTATCTTCTCAGGTAAAAGCTAAATACATTAGTTTGTTATCTTCATTTTCTGATGTATTTTCTTGGGACTATACATACTTAAAGGAGCATGGCAAAAGTATAATTCAGCATATAATTCCTATTAAGCCAAATTAGAAGTCGCTCTGCCAAAAGCTAAGAAGGATAAATCCAAAGTTGCTGCGGTCAATAAAGAAAGAGGTAAATCGATTGTACAAGGTTGGTATAATCGTTTCGATCAGAATTTCAGATTGGATCTCCAATCTGGTTCCTATGAGGAAGAAGATAAGTGAGATCGATTGTGCATAGATTTCAAAAATTTGAGTAAAGTGTCATTAAAAGATAACTACCCGTTGCCAAAAATGGACCACATTCTCTAGAGAGTAGTTGGAGCATCTCGTATGTCGTTGCTCGATGGATATTTAGGCTACAATCAAATTTTGGTGCATGAAGATGACAGGGACAAGATAGCATTCACCACTCCATGGGGAACATTCCACTATGCCAATATGTCGTTTGGTTTAAAGAATGGTAGAGAAACATTTTAGAGTGCCATGGGCATTGCCTTCACAAATGAAAAAGATGTGTTTTTAGTAGTATGTCTTGATGATTTGACTGTCTTTTCAAATTCAGATGAGGAGCATCTTTACCATCTAAAAATTGTTTTTCAGTGTTGCAGAAAATATGGAATATCACCCAATCCCAAAAAGAGCCTTTTTATTATGGATGAAGGGAAGCTACTCGGTCACATAATATCAAAGGAAGGAATCTATATCAATCCTACAAGGGTGGAAGCTATACAGAAGATGGATTTTCCTCGTAATAAGAAAGAGATCCAAGCATTTAATGGTAAGATGAATTTCTTATGTCAGTGTGTGCCTAATCTAGCTGAACAGTTGAGGGAAATTACTAATATGTCCAAGTGGATTGAGGATGCTATGAAGTCTTTTAACCTGGTAAAGTTGGCTCTATCTTCAGCCCCGATTTTGATTAGTCCGAATTATTCACAGGATTTCATATTATTTTCATTCGCTTATGAACATACTAAGGCAGCAGTTCTAATGCAGAAAAGAGAGCAACTAGAAAAACCAATTTCCTTTTTTAGTAGGACAATTAGGGATGCAGCCTTGAAATACAACATCATTGAGAAGCAAGCTCTTGCCTTAGTTAAATCTTTGAAAGATTTTCAGGTATATATTCTGCACTCTCATATCCTTGCTTACATCCCTAACGTAGTAGTTAAAGATGTTTTGGTACAAATAAATCCAGAAGGAAGGTGGGGAAAATAGATTGCAACATTGCTAGAATATGACTTGGAGATAAAGCCTACAAAGCTAATCAAGGGGCGGGGTTTAGCAAAGTTAATGGCGGAGTCCAATCTACATGCATTGGATATAAATCTTATTACAACCATGTTCGAAGAAGAAGAAGATAGTTCGTTGATTCAGGTATCTGAAATTTTTCTCCAATCTCCTTGGTATTCAGATATTGTGTACGTGCTTCAACATCTTTCACCACCACCGGGGATGGTTAAAAATAAAGGTAGAACTCTTAAACTTAAGGCTGCTAGATTTTGCATTCTGAACAATGCACTTTATTACAAGGATCCCAAAGGCATTTTGTTGAATTGCTTAAATGAAGATGAAGCCCAACAAGTCATGAGTGATTTTCATAAGGGAGGCTGTGGAGATCACTTATTTTGGAAGATGATGGCTAACAAAATTTTGAGAGCAAGTTACTATTGGCCTACCTTGTTTGTCGATGCTTACAAAACTATCACAAGTTGTCATGAATGCCATATTTTTCAATGAAGAAGAAAGTTACAGCCTCTACCTCTCAAGCCAGTCGAAGTTAGTGCACCATTTTAGTAATGGGGCCTAGATTTTATTGGTGAGATCCATCCCACATCTTCATCTCAGCACAAGTGGATTTTTACGGCGATGGATTATTTCACAAAGTGGATTGAGGCAATCCCCACTCAGCAAGCCACAAATTTGGTAATAATTCAGTTTCTTGAAATAAATATTTTGTCACGTTTTGGCTATCCTAACAAACTTATTATAGATAATGCAGCCACTTTCAAGTCCAAAATGATGATTGAATTTTGCAGCAAATACAAAATTACCTTAGGGCATTCTACTGCATATATCTGTAAGGAAACGGATTGGCCGAATCCTCAAACAAGTCATTGGTGAACATCATTAAAAATCTGTTGGAAACCAATAAGAAGAGTTGGCATAAAAAATTGGTTAATTCACTATGGGCTGATACGATAAGCCAAAAGAAGTCAATAGGAATGTCTCCATTCGAGATTGTATATGGTATTGACATGGTATTCCCAACATCTCTTGCAGTCTCGGTTGTAAAACTTTTATAGGAAGCTGGCAGCAAGGAAGATCATTTTCAACGGAGAATAAGTCAAATGATCCATTTACAGCAAAAGAGAGAGGAAGTTTTTCAGAATACCTTTAGGCTGCAGGAGAGAATTAAAAAGATTTATGATCAGAAGGAAAATCTAGAAAAATTTCAGATTGAAGACATAGTGTTACGGTGGGATGCTAGAAACGAGGATAAAGGAAAGCATGAAAAGTTCGAGAACCTGTGGAAGGGACCATACAGAATTGCTGCATATAGAGGGAAAAATGGTTTTCTACTCAAATAAATGAATGAGAAAGATTGTCCAGGAGGACTAGTAAATGGTCGGCTTCTGAAATGGTACTATCTCTAAGGAGTTTTCTGCTATCACATTTTGTCATTGTACATACCATTTTGTTCCTTTCATCGCAAAGTGTGCACTGTCACGATTCATTTAGCTTGGGGCCCGAAGTGAAGGCTATAAAGATGAATGTCTGGCTTCAGTTTTTTAGTATTTAGTGTCAATTGTTTGAGTTAGTTTCAGTTGAGTCGGTTTAGCTATGAGTCTTGAGTCAAGGTGTTTTATTTGGTGTTCTGAAGTTATTGACTCCATATTGACCAATCGATGAAGGCACTAGTCTACTTTTCCAAATATCTGTGGTTCTTGGCACCTCCCAAGAGCTACCATCCCCATTGGAGCTAATGTTAGTGTCAGTGTCTTCACACTTCAACCGGTGATCAAATTGCTCTTTTGCATGCATATTAGGTGTCTCATTCGATCAACTGCATTCCAATAGGTCATGGATCAACTGATGGTAGTGGTTTCATGTTAGTTTCCCTCATGACATCCACCTACTAACCTGTTTACACATTTGTTTAGTCATTCACAGTCATCCTGTTTCATTTCATGTAGAAAAACTAGTCCTAAGGTTTAGTCCCATTAGGTCTTAGGGTCTGCCAATCAAGCTCAAATAAAGGGGCCAGTAGGCACATGAAGGTTCATAAAGTCATAAGTTTACTTCTAATATGCTCAATAAATCTTTCAGAGTATTGTTCTATTTTTGTAAAATTTCATGTAATTTAATTGTTTATATATGTAATAAGCACTCAGCAGCTATTCCTGGTCACTATGCCAACTCCTGCCACTGCAAAAGCAAAAGTATCAAGACATCAGTCCATCAAATTGCCAAGAAAAGCGGTCAAGCTTCAAACTGAGAAACAAAGTTTTGAAAAAGTTACCAAGACTTTAGAAAAAGTGGGCTTGAAATAAAAAAAAATCAAAACGTATGGTATATAAAGAAAATTCATGATAGCAAGCCATTCCATTGTGCAAAAAGTCAAGTTGAGAACCAAAATCACATTTTGAGGAAAGAGTGAGAAAAACAGGAGGAAAATTGCAAATCTAGTGCAAACCTACCTGGCGCTATGCATCAGAGGGTCGGCGCAGCGTATTAGAGGGGCGATGCGCATCAAGCAGCTTTTTCCTGTGTAAAAATACACTGGCACTACGCATCAGGTAGGCGCTGCACATTGGGCTCAGTGTGCTATGCATTGGCCAGTGAGGCTTCAAACCCACACAAATTCATCTCAAACCCTCCCAAATGTTGCATTCACCTCCTAACAAGTAAGTGTCAATACACCCTAAGATTAAATAAGGTTTTTCATGTTTGGTTCATGCTTCTTTCTTCCTAAAGGTCAAACCCTAGCTTGCTTCTATACTATATTTCACATCATTACATAACCAGAATCCCTTGTCCCTTTTCCCAATTTCATTGCACTAAAACTACCCCTTGATTCTATTTTCCCTTTCCCTATTTTCCCTCAGAAACTAATCCCCTTTATTAAACCCTAAGTCCCTCATAAATCAAAACCCTAGCTGCCCAAATCCTTCCCTTCATTCCCCTACCTCATCTCACTACTATTGTTCAATTTACAAAATCTCTTCATACTCACCTTTTTGTTCCCACCTATTATCCATTATTCACCATATCATCACCCCAATATCTTATAGACACAAGCATGGAAAGAGGCAGCGTATCAGATTTTGAAGAAGACACTCCTAGTGATAGCTCTAGAGAAAGAAATTTGCAGCAAAGGAAGCCTCACAAAGTTGGAAAAATCATCAGGGAGGAACCAATCAGCATGAGTGAACTCCTTGCTTTCCCACCAACCACCACATGTTTCAGATATCAATCCTGTTTTGAGTTTTGTGAAATGGTTGAGACGGTCAAATTTCACCATGCGTTAGCAAGGCAGTTTGTGATAAACATGGATAACAATATGGTACATCTTGCTGGGGCAAACTTCACTCTTTCACCATCTATCATTGCAGAGGCCATAAGAATTCCAGTTGTAGGGGAAAAGTGGAACAAAAAGAAAAATATTAGTAAGCAGCATTATGAGCCTTATATCAAGGCCAAGTACCATGGCAAGCTCAGCAGCATGTTTCCTTTTAAATTCCTGGAGGATCGGTATGTTCCACAAATGAAACTTATCATTAAATAATTTACATGTGAGGGTAGGTTCTCCAGACTTTATGCCTACCACATCAAATTTCTCATGCACTTCACCAGGGTCAGAATGATGAGCATCTCTTATTTCATATGCAAAAACAAAGAGAGGATGATAGTGATTGCAAAGAGAAAAGCATATCCACAACAAATCAATAGAATTTATCATTTTCCTATCATCAAAATTATTGTTTTGCATCAGCTAACTCAGTTTGGAATGCCATGACAAACTTTCACTGCCCATGAGTGCTTCAAGGGGCCTCAAATATTTTTAGATCCCCAAGAGGAAGGTGAAACTTTCGAGCAACAAAAGGAGCCTAAAAATAAAATAGAGGAGGTTCCTGTGTTTGTCACCTATGAGAAAAGAAAAAGGAAGCTTTTTGTTATTGCAAGGCAAGTACTATCTCCATCGGGGGTGGAAGGGGTCTCATTTTATTCACCAGGCCATAGGAAAATGCTATCTCCACCAGGAGTGGAAGGGGCTTTGCCTTCTTGTCCAGTTATACAGGTTGGCCAGTAGTCGAAGAGAAAATACAAAGGGAAAAAAGATGCATGAGGAGAGCCCTACTGAAGGGCAAGAAGAAGAGTTTATTTTGATTGAGGAGGATGTTACTGACTTGGGCTCTCAAGGATCAAGAATCAAGAACATGATTATCAAAGAGAAGGAGGCTGAAATACAAGCCTTATCGCTTAACCTTGAGAGGGCCAAATGGATCATCAACTTTCTTGAGCAGTAAAACAAACAATTGATAGATAGGCAAGCTATTATGGAGCTGCAGATGATTAGGGAAGATAGGCAAGAAGCAAAGAAAGCAAAGATAGAGATGACCTCCCTTGTGCAAGAAATTGAGAATGACCGAGAGACATGGTTGGAAAGGGTGAACATTCACCTTCAGAATTTGCTTGAGAAAGCCAACAAAGAGAAATGAATGCTGCACCATATGGCCTATCATTACTTAATTTGGAAACAGATTTGTAAAACAAGGGTAAAGAGGCTAAAAACTAAGTTAAGGAGAGGCTTGAGGGCCAAGAAAAAACATGATAAACTCAAAATCTTGGCTAAAGCTTCATTAGCTCAGCAAAGCACTTAATGAGGTTGCCTCTTACCAAATTTGAGGAAATTTTGGAATTTTTTTGTCATTTTTCATTTTTGAAAATAGAAACACACGAAATTTCGGCTGATGTGCAGTGCCACCCACGCTGCACATTGAATTGGTGCATCCTCTTGACAAATGGCTTATAGATTTGGATTCAACATTAAAAAATATGTAAACCCAGAATGTTTCATCAGTTTTGGAGAAGATCTGGGGCACCAAAACTGAAAAAAAAAACCCAAAAAATGCCCTCTTTGCCACTTTTTGGACCCACAGGAAGTAGTCTTGGGAGAATCAACTTTTGGAGAGCCAAATAAACTCCAAATCAAAAATTTTAAAGTGTTCCAGAAACTAGTCAGGTAGATCTTTCAAACAATCTATATTGGTCCTGATTTGAATAAGTGGAAGGCATCCAAAGGCAGCCTTTAAGTGGTGCTGTGCATCAGGCTCAGGGCACTGGCATTAGGCAGATTTTGTCAATTTTGCCTAAAACTCAACATTTCACCCATTTTCTTCAGTGTTTGACTTTTCTTCTTGTTTAGGTAAATGTATGCATGTTAAATGATGTATTTGATGTAAGTTTAGATGAAAATCACCTCATAGGGTAGATATATGAAGTTCGAAGTGGTTTTGAGCTGTAATGAATTGATTCCTTAAGTTTTAGAGGCACGCTATTCCACTGCCTACTTTTTTTTTCCTAGTTTAGATATGGTTGAAACCACCCCTTTTCTCATGGGTTCAACCCTAATAGCTAGATTGAGTAGTTTCCTTGCCTATATTGTGTAATTTCTTAGTCATTTGTAATGGTTGGACTTTGGTAGAAGTGGTGGCACTCATTGAATATTTATATCAACAGTTTGGCAAGGAATAAAACTAGGTTTCACAGCTATTTTTGTGGGATTCTTATGACAGTGAGTTTATGTATTGTTTCTTCTTTATAAAGAGTTTTTTTTATGTTTTATATGTATCCAAATCCATCTTTCTCTTCTAAAACTAAATGAATCAAGGTGAAAGGATAAAATATATTGTTGTGCTTTGTCTTGGGAATGCATTTGGTTTTCAATGTTTTCAACTATGTGAAGAGGATTCATAGTTTCTTTATGCCCTCCTCAACTCCTCAACTATCTTCATCTACCATCTCAATCCATTTATAGTACATAAACCCTTGTCTACCTCACCCCATAGAGCATGACTGTATCCCTGAGTTGATTTCCTGAACCCAATCTACCTTCTCCAATTGATCTAGCAACCAAAACCTAAAAATCAAACCAGAAACCCTGAGCTACTATACCTAGCCTAAAATCTACATTAAATTCAGTCATCTCAAGCCCTAATTACCAATATCATAATTGATATTAACAAGGAGAGAGCCCTATCCCGACCTGGTATGGCTATCTACTAGGTCAAGCGTGGTTTGATGTTACCCTAGACCTGCCTTCCTTCAGCCTGAGGTAGATCCAGGCCCTAACACCTAGTATTTAGTACCATCCCATCCCTTCCAATTCCAAACCCTGTAATTCAAACCTTGTGCTCTATATGGTGCCTCCATTCAGTCAAAGATTAGAGACAAACCTTTCCTCTTTATCTATGAGTCTATTCTTTTCTTTCTTTACCGGAATCTATTATTTCTTCTCAAATCTATGCATGCATTCTCGTCTTATCTGTCTATACTACATTCTATAGTGAAACCACACATTATGGCTCTATGAAGGCTAGTGAGCTAGTTCCAATCTCTATGGTTATGTTCCATCCTTGTGGCTACTGAATGAGTTCAACCTTTGTAAGCTTCTAAGAAGGCTAGTGTGATTAAGTTCCCGTTCTTCCTTTGCATGAAATCTATCTTGATTCATCCAATCCTTAGTGATTGAATTCAACTTCCCACTTCTTTCTTTGCAATATGAAGTGAGTAGTTCCAATTCCCTCTCTATGGTTCCATATTAAGAGGATGAGTTCCAATTTAGCTGCTCTAAGAAGTAGTGTGTTAGTTCCCACTCTATGGCTCTAAGAAGTAGTGCAAGTCTCATAGGGTTCCAAATTTGGGAAACTCAGGGATCTTGCCACTATCACCTCAGCAAGATGCCCTCTAACTTTGGACTGGGAGACAAGTCTTTTGTGGTATTCCAAGGAAGCACTTTGGATATAAGTGTTCTTTTAATGATTTCCAAGTACACGAGAGATTACACTCAGTATGAAGGTGAAATATGTCAAGTCAAGGGAGTCATAGTAGTTATGATGTAGAAGACTAGCATCACATAGAAAAGAGACTGCTTCTATTTAGAGTCATTACTTGTGTCAAACAATAAGCATGTACACATTTAGATTATGTCACAATGTATTTAAACAAACATATGTGAAACAATATGTAATTGTATAATCCCTTGGTAATAATATTATTCCCTTAACAAGTGATGTTATACATCATAAACACAATAATATCTATCAGAATCACACCAACACTTATATCATGTCATACCAGCATTTTGTTTTCAGTCAACCAACATATATATCTATATATATATCTATATATATATATATATATCTATATATATATATATATATATATATATATATATAGATGGATAGATATATAGATATAGATATAGATATAGATATGTTATATGTATATGTATATGTATATATATATATATTATATAATATATATATATATATAATATATATATATATATATATATATTATATAGTCAATTATACAAGCTATATATCAACAAATTAATCAATTATATCAACAACAGATTGAAACCAGTGTTGGAGCTAGTTCTCCTAGGTAAGTGGGTACTTTTTTTAATTCAAATCAAAAGAAATAAGAGGCAAATATACAATTGTACTTTTGCAATAGTAAGAGTGAATCATTAAGACTTCAATCAAAGGATTGGGAGCAACAGCAACTTCCTACCTTCAAATTAAGGAAATCAACCATCAAAATGAGTCCTAGATACAAGGAGAAGACTTAGGGTGAAAAAGATTCGTTTCAATAGTTGAAACTTTCTCAAACTTAGTAAAACCTTGATAGTAAGGTTGATACAACCCTATAAAAATAGTAAATGTATTTATCCTACTAGCTAGGGCAAAACACGGAGGTAAAGTGTGTATGTCAAGTAGGTCTAGATTTGAGTATTTTAGGGTTTTATAGTATTTAAAGGTTTTTCTATTGCTTAGGGTAAAACCATAGATAAATTGTTTCCTAGGATGAGACTTTTGGTTTTGCGAAAAGGATCAAATTTATGGTAAGACTAGTGCCTCACTCTAATCTAGGGTTAGCACAAATGGAGTCAAAGCAACCCTACGGCTAGGGTTTGAGGTTACTCAAGGAAGAAGAGTGAAGTCTAGAAAGCACAATTCCAAGCATAATAAAATGCTTATCATATATTAGGGTTTTATAAGGATGAGGTATCAAACTAGGGAATCAATAAACTAAGGTTTCCAAACTATGTTTTAGCCTTGATAGACTATGAGGACACCTAACCAATACAAGAGAGAGGAACCATTAGAGTAAATAAATATTCAACAACTAGGATGATCACAAGATTAATTACTTTAGAAATCAACCATGAAAGCACATAGCACCTCATTAATGATGAACATCAACCTCAAGCCAAAGCTCTACTCCTCTGTGTCAAGTTCATAGTGAGTAGTCATTATAGTATGGGAATAATTCTTAATAGTAAGGGGTGAATTTCTCCTATTCCCACCTGAATGTTTCGGATGACAAGGTATAATGCTTTAGCCATAACCCATCCCCTAAATTCTCTTAAGGTATTTGGAAGAATAGAGAAACCCAACACCCTCAAGGCTTTAAGTTTTATCATCCTTCTCCTTTTCTGGCATGATGCTCACATTTTCATTTATTAGAATCTTGTTCCTTCTCGCCAAAGTGTTTTCCTCCATTTTCTTGTCCCATTGTTCGATTTATTCCCTTCCAAATAGCGCATACAAAATGTGGGGGCCATATTCCACTAGACTTTCACATCCCATTGGCAATAATTTGGAAAAAGGGAGGCATAAACCATTTTCTTCTGAGGGGTTTAAACAGTTCACAAAAAACCGCTCTTGAGTAGTTGCACTGCAACAATAGATGATCCACATCTTTGGCCCTATTTAAGCACAAGATGCAACAAGAAGTTGGTCACTAACATCCTCTTTTCCTTAGGTTCTTCATGGTTCTTCAACATAAGTACATTCTCCCTTTGTGCTCTGAGAACTTCTAGATCATAACAAACACAAGGTCACAATACACATCACAGGTTTACAAGATTATTTGCCCTTAGGAGTTGGGTTTTAGAACCTTTTGTTCTTCATCCCCTTAACCATTTGGAAATCTCTATGGCTATCTTTGTAGGTTTCATTTAGACTTCAAGAGTTCTTTACGACTTTCTTTTTGGGCCTCATTTAGGCTTTCTTGTTTGTTTTCTTTTCTTTTCCCTTTGAAGTCTACCAGAAATATTCCAGTCCCATTAACTTAGTTTGGTTACTAGGGGACACTGATATCAAAACTCCAATTTCTTGTACACCAGCTTCATCAATGGACTTTGGTTTTAAGAACATCAGTTGTCTTTTGATATCACTATATAGTCCTCCCAAATATTGACTTAAAAAAATATTCTTATTGGGAGATATAATCAATTGAATGGCCCATTTTTGACACTCAATCATGGAATCTTGCATGGTTTTTCCCTGTCTCTGTTGAAAGAGATTCCATTTTATCTTTTTTTTTCTTGCTCATATCCACTCAGATAGAACTGCCACATAATGAGATTCTTTAATGCTTCCCATTGATTTACTAGTGGTTCCTGCTCAATTATTCGAGTGGTAACATACCTTTGCCACTAGGTTAACGCATGGCCTTCTAAATTCAACCAAGTGAAAGAGACTATTTTCTCTTCACTAATTTCAGGCACACTTAAATAAACATCGAGTTGTTGTAACCATTGATTGAATTTAAGGGTGAAAATCTCAACTACATAAGGCTTGAAGTCACTCTTCCCTTTTTCTCTGATGGGTGTTTGGATTCTTATAGTGTTCCACTTTTCCCACTTTTTCTTCTCTTCTCATTCAGATTCTTCTTATTTAAAACTCAAGTCTCAAACTTCATCCATGAGGTTATTTTATTGCCTTGCCATGCTTATGGTCTACTACAACATGTTTAGAGACATATTGATCATTTGATTCTTTACATTAATAAATTTGGTTTCCAACTCACTTCCTTCTTGATTGTCTCGTATATCAAAATATTGAGATTGTTTCTTCCTTCTTCTTGTTCCAATATTAAATTTATGAGGAGTGCTCCCTTTAAACTAGGATTTTTTACTTTGTCAATAGGGTGCACATAACACATGTACTCCTCTCCTTGTAGTGCTCCTCAAGAATGTCCAAATATAGCAAACGAAAACCTCAATTTGGGTGGAGCGCTTCTCAAGGTTGACTATCATTCTTCCTTAAGATCATACATTATTGCCATGTGTCCTCCTTTGAGATAGGGTGCCCAAACCAAGCATTTAACCTTTGACCACATCTTCTTTGTCTTGCAATAGGTGTTGGGACCATTAAGACCATTCTCCAACTTGCTTGAAGTAGTATTACCAATTTTTGCTTCATTATTAGATCGTTTGATCTCTTCCGTTCCAATTCTTTCTTGTTTGTGCCTGGCACTATATCCGGCACTATACCTAGTATCATTCAAAGCAAATATTAGATTAGAATGCACATAATTCATATAGAGTGATATATAGTACCATATAGATTCTGGTACCTGGTACCATCCCTTCCCTTCCAATTCCAAACCTTCTAATTCAAACCTTCTACTCTATATTGTGCCTCCCTTCAGTCAAGGATTAGACAAAAACATTTCCTCTTTATCTATATGTCTATGCTTTTCTTTATTTACCATAATCTATGCATGCATTCACTCCTTATTTGTCTATACTACATTCTGTAGTGAAACCACACACTATGACTCTATGAAGGCTAGTGAACTGGTTCCAATCTCTATGGTTCTGTTCCATCGTTATGGCTACTGAATGAGTTCAACATTTCTAAGATTCTAAGAAGACTAGTGTGATTCATGAAATCTATCTTGATTCATCCCATCCTTAGTGATTGAGTTCAACTTCCCACTTATTTATTTGCAATTTGAAGTGAGTAGTTCCACTTCCCTCTCTATGGTTCCATTTGAAGAGTGTTGGGCCTCAGTTTTGTCTCATTTTTCACATAAACCCTCTCATGCTACTATTTCAGTAAATGACTGTTTTTGCAAGTATTTGTTCCTTATTTTGTTTTAATGGGATTAAAATACCACTAATGGAAGTTTAATAAAGGTTTGTATGTTGCAGGTTAAAGACGATTTGATCATGTTTTGAACCTACACTTACCTGCCTACACTGTGCAATAGATTCCTATACCAATTCAGTTCTGACAGCATGCCTGCACCAGTGAAAGTTTTATAGCATGCCTACACCAATACAAGTTTTACAGTGTGCCTCCACCATTTTGGAGCTTTCATACATTGACACATTTCTGGGAGAATCTGAAAGAGGTTTATGATCAAAATGTCATTGAACACTTCCACATAAGCCAAGACACACCCAGGTCATACATATTTATATTTAGATAATAATTAATGCTACAGCCCCAAATTCGCAACAGTTTCTAAACTGCCAACTTCTACCTCATTTTGCATGCACGTGAAGGCGAATGAAGAAATTTTAGAACATGGGTTTTGGTCTGAGTATAGAAAAATTAAAAAAGTATCAAATTGATTTCTAAAATTCGTAATGGTCTAAAAGTTAAATAATGGTATTTGAGGCAGTTTTCTAAAAATAAACAAATTTTCCAGAATTTTAGCATCTTAGATTTCAAACATTCAGCATGATTTCCGAGGCAATGGATCTGAACCAGAAAATTCTGAGAGAGGTTATTGTTGAAAATATAACAAGCTAGATTTCATCCAAACGATTTTCCAAAATTCGTAATGGTTAAGGAGATACGAAGTGGGCTTTGGAGGAAGTTTGTTAAAAATACCAACTTTTCCAGAATTCTAGAAAATGCCCAGATTTGGGAAATTCATGGTAAATCTACATTATTTCAGTAGGGAAACAATTATACTAATATTCTATTAATTATAATTAGTTGGGATTCAATCCCCATGATGTTTGTAAAGGATTGGCTTGTTTTATGCCAAGTTTGGAATGTAAAAAGATTATTAAAGAAGAGCTATGGCTCCAAGCCTACCTAATCAATTTTAGTCAATCAATTAAGTAGAGATGAGAAACACACATAGGTAGGAACAACGCAAAAGGGAGGAGGAGTTGTTCCAATGTAGCAGCAAATGGATTTTGGTGTGGAATGCTTCTCCTACTTCTTGGGATTAAGCATTGTCTGCATTATGTAAAATACTGTGTTTTTTTAATTAATTGAAGCAATTTTAATTCATGCTTTGTCTATTCATCCATTGCATCTTAATGAATCTAATTGTTGTGTGAACCAGGTTAATTGACGGTGTGAGCTAGTTGGGTTGGTTGCCAGACCAGCTTGACACCGCTCTCATCTTTTAGATTCAATAGCATTTAGATTATTAATTGCTGTGGGAATTTTACAGTTTTTTTTGCCTTTAATTTCTAGTTCTAAAATTAATTTGATCTGCTACAATCCATTATTCCAAGTTTTAAGGTTAATTTGAGTTGCTGCAATTTGTTTCTATTTCATTTGCTACATTGTTAATTATACTTGCGCCTGAAATATTTTAAACAAACATCGTGTTCTTCCACAATCCACAAGATCGGCTCTACCTTTATGAGATCTAACCCAAATACTGTAAATTAATCTAGATCTATCAATTTATATCTAAAGCTGAGATTTTTACATTTGTTGAGCCGATATTCATAAATAAGGAAAGTACACTATGTTTGAATTGATAAATGCTTAATTAATGTTATGGTTTCCTTTAACTTCTGGATTGTTCTTACACATAATTAGTGCAAGCAAATTTTTTTGCTTACACCAGTGCAAGAAGAATGCTACACAGAATTAGTGCAAGCAGATTGTTACATAGAATTAGTGCAAGCAGAATCAGTACAGGTAGAATTATTGTAAGTAGAATAGTTTGAATTGCTTTAGAATTTATTTGAGCATTTACAGTCTTTTTGTTATTGTGTCGGCACAACTTGGTTTCTAGTTCTGATTTCCCTTTTGTTTACTTGCAATTAGAATTTCCTTTTGCATTGATTGCTTTTACTTTCCTGCATGCTTTTAATTGTTTGGATTGGCGTTTCTCGAACCAGTGCAGGATTAGTGTTTCTCACACTAGTGTAGGATTACATTTATTTTCGAGATTAGTCGTAAGATAGACTAGAATTTGTTTTGCAACTTACCAAGGACTCTCTCTGGCATTTCCAGTGCTGTGTCTCAATGTTCACAAACTCTCTGGATTGAAAAATTAAATGCTGGTACATTTATATACCCTATACTGCACCCAACATTTTAGTGCCATTGCTAGGGAGGTGCTTAGGGGATTGCCCTTGGTGACATGTTGCATTTGATTTCTATTATTTCACCTAGTTTCTCTTGCAATTTTTTGTTCTTTGAATTTATTTTTTCTTGCATTTTTGCTTTAAGGTTTCTCATTTTATTTAATGTTGTAATAACCTCCCACCCACCTTACACACACGCACACACACACACACACACATATATACACTATTCATGTGCTAACAAATGTTCCAGTGGTCTCGTTGAAGATAGAAAAATGGTATTTTGAGGCATTTTTCAATGAAGAGTTTGAGGCTAACATCAATCATTCAATGCACCTATTTTACTGATTAGTCAGAAGAAACATTCAAAGGAGTCATCTCGAAGTAGTACATGGAGAACCTCTTTTACTTTGGTAAGAAATGGAAAACATTATTACTTTTGAATTTCCTATCAAAGATCTAGGAGTGGCTGAAATGCTTAATATTCCCCATCTACACTACCAATTTTTCATGGTTTGGAAAATGAAGACCCAGATACATTCTTATTTGAGTTTGAAATACTTTGTAGAGGATATGGTTATTGTACTAATTCTCAAAGTTTGCAAGTGCTTCCTTTTACTCTTAAAGGAGCAGCTCTACGATGGTTCATGAGTCTTGGTGGGAACTGCATTCAAACATTGGAAGACATGAGGAATGTATTCTTGGAGAAATATCAAAACTATTGCCAGGCTGGTGAAGATATTTTTGGAATAACACAATGGGAAAATGAAAGCTTAGAGTATTATGTGGAGCATTTAGATACAACCACCAAAACTCAAACATAAGAATTTTGTAAAAGATACTTTGAAAACACTCCTCCTCAAAGGAATCAAAGATGAATTTTTAGAACCTTTAAATCTTATAGGAGCAGGTGATGTTTCTCACTTACCATATTATGATGTTTGTAAATTGTGCATTAGTTATTCAAGAGGAATCTCCAAGATCGATAAGAATTCTCGAGAACCTTCTTCTCAATTTTTGGAATCAACTACAAAAATAGGAGCTACAAAATCTTGTCTAAACTTACAATTGGATGATTGGCAGGAAGAATGGAAGCACTTGAAGGAGGATCATTCAAAAAATTATTTTCCATCACTGTCAAGGTTTCAACAGGTATTTAAGGAATCAAGAAAGGAAATAAATCGACCCTCAGGTACAACTCCAAACTCATCATCATTTAATACTTGGAGTAATATTTATTGTTCCCAACAGGTTCCTCAACACATCTACAACCCTACAGTTCCATGGAAAACTTATAATCCTCCTTTGATTCAATACCACACCTTATGGTCACAATGGCCCTCTCCTTGGCCCTCATCCTCGAGCCAAATATCTCCATGGCCTCAAGAATTGTTTGAATCTTTTTCTCTAGGGAAATCTCCCATGCAAATTCAATCATATGAGCACCAACAACAATCACAATTTCTTTCTGATACACCATTATGTTATCCTCCTCCATGTTCCCAGCTACATGTACAACCTTATCTTAACCCTAATTCATACCCTCATCCATATCCTAACCTTAATCCATACCCTCATCCATACCCTAACCCTAGTCCATGCTCCCATCCATACCCTAACCGTAATCCCAATCCAAACCCTAATCCAAACCATCAAGTTACACAATAATTTGAACCTCCTATTCTTTATGTTGATTCCCATATTGAACAAGATGTCACACCTTCCATATTGGGAAAGGGAATGAATTTGTAAACTTCCCCCATTATCATAGAACATTTACCCTGGGAAAATATAATGAAAATACCACTTGAGGATTAATCTTTCATTGGAACTTGTTCTGAAAATGTTGTTGAAACTCAAATCCCTAGAATCTCTCTCAACCTTTCTTGTAAATCTGAAAATCAAATATTTGAGCCTGAACTTGAGGGAGTTATCTTTTGTCTTTCACCAGATTTTTTGTGCTTACAGTAGAATGACTGTCAAATTGTGGAAGACTTGCATCAATTGGAGACTCATAAATACATGGATTCCATTGAATCCTGGTTTCGAGTAGCCATCAACTCATCTTATTTCTTCATCATTCAAAAAATCCTGGTACCATGTCAATTAAAGAAACTGGTTTCTCATGCTTTGGTATGTATTGAAGTTTATTCTTTAAAACTAAGTGTGAGTATAATCAACATTTTCTTACACACATGGCTTCATTGGAAGTATGCCTACACTTAAAGGTGATATTTCTTTCTTTAAAAATAAGGTAGGATAATAGGGGAATAATGAATAAATATGAATAATAACGCTCTTGAACTTGTCATTCCATAAAAGCACAACTTTTGAAATTTTTATTATTATGCATTCTCATGGTAAAACTTGTCAAAAGTACTTTACACTTAACACCTCATATTTTTAAAGTGACTTTGATTGTGGATCAATATGTATTGTTATAAGTTACATGTAATACTTTTCTCTTATTCTAACAAACTATCATCTAGAAAATATTTTCAAGTCCCTCTTCGAAGGAATCAATGAAAAACCTCCTATGGTGGACCATGCCTACAAAAATTTAATAAGCTTTCATAAAGAACCCTAGCATGATAAACTCAAGGAACCTTTTTGGTCATTATCCGAGATGTTTTTTTTTAATAAGTTCTTAGGGTGGCATGACCAACCAGTAAAGAATAGTAATTAAAATCTTTTCACACCATCCTGCACTCTTAAGGAGTAGATTTGCTTCCCGGAGTAGATTTGCTTCCCCACCTATTCAGTAATCGATATGAGGTTAATCATAATCAAATTTTTTTTCTAAAAACATAAGCGAATTAATTGAGGGATAGGAGGTCTCATTGTGAGCCAACCTACTATGATCATGGGTCCTAAGGAGAATGACATTACCGCACTGGTCACTAAGCCAGGGTAATGACTTTCAGTTGGAAAACTGGAAGACAAGAGGTCTCATCGTGAGTCGGCTCATTCATTCTTGTTAGTTATTGTGAATAGCATTGTCGTTGGTTGGTTACCAAGCCAGGACAATGTCCTTCAATTAAATTATAAAAAGAGAAAAAGTAAATACTAATAAATAACTCTGAATCTATATCTAATAGGTGGGACACAAGCATTTTGTAAGGTTAAAAGGTATCCCTGTCGAGGCTATGAATCCTTGATGGCAGTAGGGCCATGCCTATGGTATTAAAGTTAACTCTACACTATAATTTACTTGGTTGACTTTGCTTTCTATGAACTCACTATAAATCCCTTTGAGAATGGATTTAAAATCCTTTTGTTGTTATACCTTGGAGTTCTATCTTTTGGGAATGATTTTTATGGATGTGGTGACCCTTGGTACAGGTAATTCACTGTGCCCATATAAGAGAAGCTTCAACTATACATGGATAATGGTAAAATGGTCATTATGGGAAGGTATTGCTATGTCTACTTTTAACACCATGGCTTTTAAATCATGTCACTCATATTTACAATGAGGATTTTAAAGTGTAACTTCTGGGAAGGGACGCCTCCGAGATATTATTTTTGAAAATTTTAAAAGTTGTCTATTTTTCTTAAGTAATAACACCATCCTTGCAATTTACTTTTTCCATGGTAGTCCTCATTTTAAGTTTTCTTGAAATTGGTTTAAGTAAATAAAGAGTTTAGCAAACACTCTATTTTTAAGAGAAAGCTTTATCAAGTGTAGGAAATGTAATCATGCAGAATTGCAGAATGTTTTTACATGTTTCTAGTTTTGTTTTTTTGCAAAGGAGTAACAGTATCGGATTTTCTTGCATGAGGACATGCAAGATGGTTAGCATAGGGGGATTTTGGGCCTCAGTTTTGTCTCACTTTTCACTCAAACCCTCTCATGCTACTGTTTCATTAAATGATTATTGTTGCAAGTATTTGCTACTTATTTTGTTTTAACGGGATTAAAATACCATTAATGGAAGTTTAATAAAGGTTTGTATGTTGTAGGTTAAAGATGATTTGATCATGTTTTGAACCTACACTTACCTGCCTAAACTGTGCAATAGATTCTTGTATCAATTCAGTTCTGAAAACATGCCTGCACCAGTGCAATTTTTATAGCGTGCCTACACCAGTGCAAGTTTTATAGTGTGCCTCCACCAATTTGGAGCTTTCATACATTGACACATTTCTAGGAGAATCTGAAAGAGGTATATGATAAAAATGTCATTTGAACACTTCCACATAAGCTAAGACACACCCAGGTCATAAATATTTATATTTAGAGAATAATTAATTCTACAGCCCCAAATTTGCAGCAGTTTCCAAACTTCCAATTTCTACCTCATTTTCCGTGCACGTCAAGGCGAATGAAGAAATTCTAGAACATGGGTTTTGGTGCTAGTATAGCAAATTGACAATGCCTCAAACCAATTTCTAAAATTAGTAATGGTATAAAGTTACATAACATCCTTTGAGGCAGTTTTCTAAAAATACTCTGTTTTTCCAGAATTTTAGCATCTCAGATTTCAAACAGTCATTTTTAGGCATGATTTATGAGGCAATGGATCTAAGTCATAAAATTACGAGAGAGGTTATTGATAAAAATATAACAAGCTAGATTGCCTCCAAACGGTTTTTGAAAATTTGTAATGGTTAAGGAGTTACAAAGGGCGGTTTGGAGGAATTTTGTTAAAAATACCAACTTTTCCAGAATTCTAGAAAATGCCCAGATTTGGGAAATTTGTGGTAAATCTCCATTATTTCAGTAGGGAAATGGTTGTACTAATATTCTATTAATGATAATTAGTTGGGAACCAATCCCCACGATGTTTGCAAAGGATTGGCTTGTTTTGTGCCAAGTTTAGAATGTAAAAAGATTATTAAAGAAGAGCTATCGCTCCAAGCCTAGCTAATCAATTTTAGCCAATCAATTACACAGAGGCGAGAAGCACGCATAGGTAGGAATAGCGCAGAAGGGAGGAGGAGTTGTTCCAATGTGGTAGCACGTGGATTTTAGTGTGGAATGCTTCTCCTACTTGCTGGGATTAAGCGATGTCTGCATTATGTAAATGACTGTGTTTTTTTAATTAATTGAAGCAATTTTAATTCATGCTTTGTCTATTCATCCATTGCATCTTAAGAATCTAATTGTTCTGTGAACCAGTTTAATCGAGGGTATGAGCTGGCTGGGTTGGCTGCCAAACTAGCTTGACACCGCTCTCATCTTTTAGATTCAATAACATTTAGATTATTAATTGTTGTGTGAATTTTACAATTTTTTTTGCCTTTAATTTCTAGTTCTAAAATTAATTTGATTTGTTGAAAGCCATTATTCCAAGTTTTAAGGTTAATTTGAGTTGTTGCAATTTGTTCTATTTCATTTGCTGCATTATTAATTATAGTTGCACCTGAAATATTTTAAACAAGCATCGTGTCCTTCCAGAATCCACAATATCAACTCTTCCTTTATGAGTTCTAACTCAAATTCTATAAATTAATCTAGATCTATTAATTTATATCTAAAGCTGAGACTTTTACATTTGCTGAGCCGATATTCGTAAATAAGGAAACTACACTATGTTTGAATCGATAAATGCTTAGTTAATATTATGGTTTCCTTTAACTTCTGGATTGTTCTTACACATAATTAGTGCAAGGATATTATTTTTCTTGCACTAGTGCAAGCAAAATGTTACACAGAATTAGTGTAAGTAGAATTAGTACAAGAAGAATTAGTGTAAGTAGAATAGTTTGAATTTCTTTTGAATTTCTTTCAATATTTACAGTCTTTTCATTATTGTGCTGGCACCGCTTGATTTCCAGTTTTGATTTCCCTTCTATTTACTTGCAATTAGAATTTCCTTTTGCATTGATTTCTTTTACTTTCCCGCATGCTTTTAATTGTTTGGATTGGCATTTCTTGAACTAGTGCAGGATTGGTGTTTCTTGCACTTTTGTACGATTACATTTATTTTCAAGATTAATCGCAAGATAGACTAGAATTTGTTTTGTAGATTACCAGGGACTCTCTCTGCCATTTCCAGTGCTGCATCTCAAAGTTTGTGAACTCTCCAGATTGACAAATTAAATGTTGGTGCATTTATAGACCCTATACTGCACCCAACAAAGAGGATGAGTTCCCACTTATCTAATCTAAGAAGTAGTGTATTAGTTCCCACTCTATGGCTCTAAGAAGCAGTGCAAGGCTCACAAGGTGCTAACTTTAGGCAAATCATAGATCTTGCCACTGTTGCCTCAGTCTGATTCCCTCTAACTTTGGACTGGGAGATTAGTATTTGGGGGTATCCCAAGGAATCACCTTGGATATAAGTGTTATGTTAATGATGTCCAAGTACAAGAGAGATTACACTCAATCTGAAAGTGAAATAAGTTAAATCATGGGAGTCATAGTAGTTATGTTGTAGAAGACTAGTATCACATAGAAAAGATATTGCTTCTATTTAGAGTGAGTAATTGCATTAGATAATAAGCATGTACACATTTAGAGTATGTCACAATGTATTTAACCAACCAGATATGCAATAATATGTAAGGTTACTTTTTCACATGGTAACATGGCCTCTTAGTTGAGGGGAATTAAATCATTTTCATCAAGAACTGGCTTTGCTTGTTAAAGCCAAGTTCAATTTACTCTATAATGATTTTGAATCCAAATTCAGTTTTTACCATAAAGATTTTACTCTTTGTTAGTTGTGGTAGAATTTGATGAATTTTTTAATGAAAATGCAGGACCCTGTCAAATTTCAAATAAGTTAGGCTTAAAACAAAAGCTAAAATAGTGGAGTTTAAATTGCTATATTCAATACGAAGCTCATCTTAATTTATTGAACAATGGGTTGAGTGGTTAAACCAAATCACACATGCCCATCTACTAAGACTTTTTGGGCATGGTTTCAAGCTAAGTTTAACAATTTATAACCTCCCAATTGCTTAGAAAGGTCGTGTCCTTCAACATACATGGACAATTAGGGACAGATGAAAATAGTTATGACATAGAGTCTAGCTCCGCAAGTCTCCGCTATTAGCTTTCTATGGAAATATCCAGTGTTACATAGGGACATACTCCCAAGGTTGGGGACATGCTCCTTGCATCCTCAGGACCACAGGCCTCAGGACCATCTAGTAAAACATTCCCTTGCATCCTCTCTTTTGCAAAAAATACATGAAATGCACAATCCAATGTTTTGGTTGTGTGTAAGGACACTTCCCAAAAAGTTGGGCTTCTGGGTGCCACTCCCGAAAAGGGGGACATATGGACACCCCGCATGTGTTTTTTTAAAACATAAAAGGGTGAGAAAAAAGGCTAAAAAATCCTAAATTTTCATCAAATGAATAGAGATGCCAAAGTTTTAAGCCTTGCATGAAATCAACATTAAGGTATGAAGGTAACATGAGTTAAAGTTGGGAAGATTCAATCATTGATTTTATTTTATGATATGGTTTTTCAAAAAGTTTTTGACAACTATCCTTTGGCTAAGAAATGACACTATGAGGGGAAATTTTGTGGCGTCAAAATAATCCAGGACTTACACCTCATCTCATCTACACCCACTCAGAGGGTTTTGAATCCATGTATCATCATTAATACAAGTATGATCACCTTGCAACTTGTTGCTAGCTTTTCAAAATATTGTTTTGCAATTCCAAAATGTCATTCCAAAGAGCATACATGTACCTCCTTTTTTGAGCTACATATGTCACTTGGAAGAATGCATATCTTCATCCCTCTTTGTATTCATTCGTTGGGCTAAACTCAACCCAATACATTTGAATGGTGACCCTAAACCTCTAGACTTAGCAGCAGTCTTTTCCCCTATCTTGTCTGTAGATGAAGCCATATTATTGGAGTTTGTTTGTTCATCCTTAACTTGATTTGCCTCTCTACTAATACCCCTTCTAGTGTTGTTTGTATGTGTATAATGGAGCATTTTAGCACGTGACCAATAAAAAAAAAATCAGAAAGCTTCTAGAACAAGTTGTGGGTATACAAGTGGAGTATGGTGATAATACTACATATCATATGATTAAAATTGGAACCATCTATTTTAGGATGCCATAAGGGGATAATCTTGACTGGAAATATGTTTTTTATGTACTAGAATTAATGAAGAACCTTCTTTCTATCTCATTCATCACAAATAAGAAGCATATAGTTGAGCTCAATGATCAGAAGTGCATTATTAGATATTGCAACCATGAATTTCCTTGGTTCTTAGCTAAAGGTGTGCTAGAAGGAGGCCTTTACATGCTTCTTGTCAATACTACAAAGGATGATACTCTAGTGCATGATAGTGTAAATCTATGCAAGTTGTGGTACAAGCACTTTGGTCACTTGAACCATGGAGCTCTTCCACTCTTGACGGATATGGTGTATGCATTGCCAAACTTCAAGGTAGAGAAGATTGAAGAGTGTATAGGGTGTGCACTCAATGAGCATTCAAAGAATGCTTTTCCATCTAGTGAGGAAAAATCAAGAAATATTCTCAAGTTAATGCAATTAGATGTTTGTGGGCCTATGGCTTCCTCTTCATTCATAGATAAGCTATATTATTTTTCTTGTATTGATGATTCCTCTCATAAAACTTAGATTTATTTCATGAGTACTAAATATGAAGTATCTGGTAAGTTTAAAGAGTTCAAAGCATTGGCTGAAAATCAAATGGGGGAAAAGACCAAAATTCTTTAATTTTAGGGGAGAGAACACCTCCAAAGATTTTGATACCTTTTGCAAGGAAACAAGAATCAAGAGGGTGCTAAGAATGGGGTTGTAGAGTAACAAATACATCATTGAGATGGATAAAACCATGATCCATGACGGGATTTACCCATTTGTCTTTAAGACAAAGCTTACAACATAGTTTTCTATATCTTGAACGAATGTCCTCACAGGATCTTGAAGGACAAAACACCAAATAAATATTTTACTAGTGAGAAGCCACAAGTATTACATTTCCATATCTCTTTTTTTGTCCAATTTATATTCACATTCATGATAAGAAAAGGAATAAAATTTGAACCCTTGAATATAAAGAGGATATTTGTTGGACATTGTAATACATCTGAGGCTTACTGAATCTAAATTCAAGTTCAAATGAACATATTGGTGAGCAAGGATATGAATTCTGATGAGGATGAATGGTCCTCAAAATCATAGAAACATCTTATAGTGATTATTGAACACAAAGAGCTTGTTGTTCCAGATTCTATTCTAAAATTGAAAAAGAAATCAAAGTCAAATCAGCAAGATTCTAGTAAAAAAACAGAGACCTCATTATATTCTAGTGTATCCACGAAGTCGAGATGGATTATTCAAGCATTATAGGGTGTGCAAGAACAAGTGGGAGCATCTATGTCCACATCTCAGGTGAGTCATCAAACTATGAAATTTCCTACTTATGTTGCACTATTATCTTATATTCTTTAGACATAGACCTCCCTTTTTTAGGGGTATCTTCTAAGAAGGTAGGAAAGGATGTCGTAACTAAGTAGTATAACTTATTTCTTGAGAATGATCTCTTGGATATGTTCCAAGACCTACTAGGGAATCAATGATTGATTTTAGATGGTTTGACAAGATCAAGCATGTAGTTGATGGGAGCTTTGAAAAGTGTAATGTTCCTTTTCGGAAAAGCCTTGAATTTTCAATAGGTTTCTGAGTGTGTGTGACGTTTAGTAATGTGTTCCAGCAACAATTTAGCCACGTGTAGCTGTAGGTTTGGCTTTACAAATTTCAGCAAATTAAATGTGCATAAAAAACTAACGTGCATACGAAAATAAAGTACTCCAAGCGCTCAAATAGATTTATGAAAGTTAAAAAATTTACATATGTATATAGTTGGTACATCACAGATGAATAAAATAGAGGAGATTCTTTCACATGAACCAACTAAATACACAAAGACATAAGAAAATTAAGGAACCTGTGAACTCTATCTTACGGTGTGCTTCTAGAGTGGTAGTTGAAGAAGGAATGTTACCAACAATACATCATAAAATTCAGCAATGAAATATTCTATGTGCTCTTCCCTTAGGGTACTATGATTTCAGTGGTCCATAGCTAATAGATTTGTAATCCAGAAAATGGGAAGCTCGTGGCCCTTCCTTTGAGGCTGATATGATATGTAAATTCCCCCCACAAAATGTCCAAGTGAACCCAGAATTCTTAACGCTACTTCAGTACTCTCTCTCTAGCTCCAAATGACCCAAAATTGATAAATTTGTGGCACTAGTGTCTGTATAATACTCAGCACTATGGGTCTCCCTAAACTTAGTTACAACAAGGAGAGATGTTGGCTTTATGCCCAAAATGTGTCCATTTTCAAGAGAAAATTACCACAACCTTCGTATTGGCAAGGGATTCAGTTCAATCCCCCTTAGGAATCCTCCAACAATAATAATAACCCATTACCTATATCAAAGCAAGGAATATACCCCCCTTCATTTCTAATCTCTGCCTCTATAGAACTCAGGGAAGTCAACCCACAAATTTGACTGATTTCTAGCTTGGGAAACAGTGAAACTTGTGCTTCTTTGAGGAAGGAATATCAGACCTACAAAATCAAATTATGATGCCAATAATATTTGTGCCAAAATTTGCATCATATCTTCAGAAATAAGCACAAAAACAAAATCCCACTAGGATGGGAAGAATGTTCACCGAAGAAGGGAAAACTAGCTAGGGTAGCAATTAAATCTAACGAAGTTGGGTTAAGGATCTCCCTTGAGACACTCCAATTGAACGCTCTTGATCTCACCTGCAGCTGAAAGTAGAATGGTAAGTTAGAATGATTCCCAAATGAGCTCCTTCCCCTCTTTATAATTTCTCTTTGAGTAACCTCTAGAAATTCTTATAAATATTATTTTATTAGTGAGGGCCACTTTCCACTAAATAGTTTTCTACCACTTTTTTAATAAAATATTCATTTTCGAACATTCTCCAATAAAATAATAATTTTCTGCCAATCTCCAAAAAAAAGAATAATTCTCCCTTTGCGAAAATAACAAAAAATGCCAAAAAAGTACAAAGTATGCTTATCGTTCAAATGATAGGGACATTATAGTCTTCCCTGCCTAATATTTCTTGTCCCAAGTAATCCACCTGTATGTTTGGGTCCCATACTTTAATAAAAAATCTAGATTCAAGAGCCATAATTCGTTCATCCCCATGACTATTAAGACTAATGATGTTTGTGGCATGTGCCATTGTTGAGACCAAAAGGTATTTTTATAATCTTGCATATACTTGTAATGTTTCCCATCTGTTTTGAACTTGCAACTTTATATTGTTCTAGTACCATGGAGTCCATAGTAGAATGGTTTTCTAGATCCCAATAGGGACAAAGCCATTTCATGAAGGATTCAGAAGTAGCTACTGCATTAGCACCATTAGGCCCAAAGGCCCCTAGCATGGCATCTCTATTCAAGGATTCACAAGTTTCCTCTAGTAGGTATGCAACAAATATTCCATCTATATTTGTAAACTTAAAGTGAAAAACCATTAAGGCAGAGAAATATTCGTCCATCAATAATGAATTGCAAACTTTAACATTATAGTTCTGGCCAGAGTCTTAAATGCCCTCCAAACTAACACAACCATATTCCATGGAATAGGCCGCAAAATCAACATGCTTGCCTTCACCAATTAAAATTTTACCTTCCATATGTTTTATTTATGCTACCAACTTCCTTCCTTTGATAAAGTAAGAAGAATCATCACCATCTAGAATATGTGGCCAAGAATCAAGTAGAAGAATGAACTTGAAATCTTCCTGAAGTGAGAGTATCTCTAAGGCTTTCTTGTAGTCTTTCTATTCCTCTAAAATAACATTTGGAATAGGATCACAACACGAATCATTGACTTATTTCATAAGATGGTCACGAGCATTCTCATAAGCAACATTAAAATTATGAACATAAAATTTTGTTTCGTTCTATGGAAGTAGTTTAGACAAGGCTGCCTGGTATGTTTATTATGCACACAAAGGTCTCCAGCAGAGAAGACTTATTAGTGTATCAAGAATCTGGCACATTGGCATGCTCTCACTAGATCCTAGTTCCTTACTGGGGTCACCTTGTGAGTTCTTATGTTGCTCTCTATGAGGAAGAATACCCAGTGCATCCAACAATGAATTATCCAACACTTCACTATGTAATTAGACAACCAACAAGCTCGAAGATGCCAACACCAATTTGTTGTTCCCACAAAAAACAAAGGATAGAAATCCACTTGAACTTGTCTTGTTATTTGTATCTGGAAGTGTAATATTGATAAATTGTGTTTCCAAAGGTCCAACAACATTGCCCTGACTTTGCTGCTCTTCAGTTCGAATACTAGTGTTGACCATAGATATTCTAGATCCTGCAGCTATCTTTGTGCTCTCATTTAGCAAGTCTCCAACAAATAAATGACCATTGCACTCAGGGTTGAGCGTTGTAGTGGCCAATGTTTGTGGGCATAGAAAAGCAGTAGCAATACTATTCACCAACACTTTGTTATTTACCACTTGTAAAAGACAAGACATTATATACAACAATGTAAGAGTGCTCATCTTGGGAAGAGATAAATTAAAGGATGGTAGAAAATCTTTCAAAACCAATAAATGAAGAAAATTATGTGTCATCAATCTGCTCAAATCAGAAATACTAACAAAAATTATGTCACTACAGTAGTAAAGGTCATCTTTGATTTCTTCAACTATAGAAATAAATGTTGTTGTAATCTCAGAAACATCATCAACTTGTACTGCACGAACAACAAGAACATCTAATTTTAAGCTTTTATCCTTGAGTAATTTCACCAAATCTCAGTATGATAACATTTCGTGGCTTGTGATAAACTTGTTGACACTTTTGTCACTTCTATATATAGCAAGTGTCAAAGCACATAAAACTGTGTGGACCATGGTGTCTCTATAATAATCGAATTCAACGACGTCACTATACAATGGGAAGGAAAATACAACATTTTTAGATTCCATATTGAAATATAAATACCTTTTAATTATAAGTTCCAATCGATTGAGTATTGTATTAGCCTTACTTATATTTTGCACCCTTGAAGCTTCCCACAACAAGAACAATTTCGGAGGTCCTTCAATCTTATCTTGTACCCATTTAATAACTTTGTAAATTTGATGAAATTTCCTGTTCCCCATCAAGGGTACCAGATGATTATTTGATGAGATCCAAAATCCCTTAACATCAATTTCTGGACAAGCCAGCAGTTTTTCTATAGCATTATTTTCTCCATTACTTCTCAAAGGGTGGCCTTGCAAATTTTGTAGGGAGAAATAATTCTATAGTAAGAAAGATCATCATCTGACTTCATTCTATGAAAATGTGCAAATAAATCTACAAGGGTATATATTGTAAGTTCTTATTGAATGACTCCATCAAGTGGGGCAAATATTGAAGAGATTGAATGCAACTTATCCACAGAAGCTGATACATATAGATTATGTAACAAGAATTTAGCTCTGCTGGTATCTGATTCTTTGACCTTTCCAATAGTGCCAATAATATTCTTCAATGTAAATGTCATAGCAGCAATTAGTGCACATTTAGGAAGGAAATCTAAAATAAATGCACTTGCCTGTATTACTGAAGTCATCACACCTAATTCCTTCACGGTTTTTCGAGGTGTTCATTTCAAAATCTGCAAAGCCTCAAAAGGAGACAAACTGTTGGTTGACTAATAATCATATTCATTAAGAAGGGCCAAAAGGTACTATGCACACCTTCCTTTAATAATGTTTCCAAATTTAAAGTCTTAATACTCTTCGGCCTGCAAATTTCCTTAGCAAAGGGTGGAGGATATGGTTCTGTAGATTCTTCATTGAAAGTATGCCAATGGCCCATTTTCTCAACTAGGCCATTCCTGAAGGAACTGCACCATTTCTGGTGTATTCTCCCCTTACCTCGATCGAAAACTATAATTATGTTGTTGGGTAACTGAGTGTAGGTCTTTTTGTTGCTATCTTGATGATGATACATATCCCCCAATTCAATACCTTCCATTTTACAAGAGTTGGAAAGAGTCTCCTTCATAATTTGATCCTTGTTTGAACTTTGGGAAATTTTCATGTTTCTTCCTTTTAAAGTAATCACACATGGAAATAAACCCATGGTCCTACTACTCTGCATTGGATCAGTAATATTTTCTTTACGAGTACCAGGGGTAGTTGGATTATCCCTCTCAAATATATTCCTTTTAGGTCCAATGTTTTCTAACAAGACTCCAAGTCGTTTAATGGACAAGTTAGCTTTTTGTTGTCTGATAGTGGTAGAGTAATTCTTATTGATACTACCACCAACATTATTTATAGAATGACTAGTGTCACCATAATCTTCTTGGCTAGATTTGGACTTCTCTGGTCCTATGTTACTTGTCAAATAATCATTTTCATTAATGCCCTGAGGATGCTTTCTGGAGAAGTGATCTTCATATCCTTCTCCATATCCTTTATTTTATCGGGAAATCTAGTGTCCATTCAGAGCTGCTAGTCCCACTAAGACGGGTGGCTGTCTTAGAAACAAACAAACTAAATTTACTTACATTTTCCTTTATGAGAAGTAGATGAGAGAGAAGCAGAGAGTACCAACCTCAGTCTTTCGCTTGGCTCCTTACTTGTTTCCTCTCCCCTTTGACAAATATTTGCCACTCCTTCCTCGCTTGTCCCACTTCAAAGAACACCTGTAGAGTCAAAGCAGCATAATACCATCAAAGCATAGAGGTCTACAATCATAAGCAACATAGGATCAGATATATATTGACCACACAAATGCATATATCAACTCAGAAATACAAGAATGTGGAGGAAAACTCAAATAGCTTTATTGATAGAAAGAGTAGAAGAGAGGATTACAACACATTGATCTAACCCAACGTCATTCTCCCAGCATGAAATCCCTTCTTCACCTCATGAAAATCTTATATCACCCAACACTATGATGTTCCACAAAGAAACCAACAACACTTCCTTGCAAAATACCAGACTCCAACCTCCCTAGATCTCTAGGATGAGGGATCCATATATAGATGTTTGCAGGTGCGTGAGTCAGCTTCTGGGATTTTGATTAGTGTCCTCTCTCTGATATTTCTTGGTTCCACATGGAGATTCATGATCTCTTACTCATCTCTAGGCGAATTCAGAGAGGCAAGTGTCAAATGGGCAGTTTCTAGAAGATTCTTTGGGTTTCCACCTAGCCAACTGCTTATGCCATTTGCCTATTCTCGCTCATCGCACCCCACAGAAGGGATTTTCATTATGCATCACACTTTTTGCATGTGGCAAGTGAGATGCATCACACCCTTAGCACTGAGCAGTCTGTATGGTCCAGTTTTGACCAGTTATGAGTAGTTTTTCATGGAGAACTTCTGGGAGATGATGTAATCAGCTGACCTTGTTCCTTTAGGGTATGAAACAACACTTTTAGGGACTTATATGCCCTTGGTTTATGTACATATGTGATTGGGGTTGCAGTGCCCAAATATGTCTATAACAGTTGTCCCCTAAAGCATGAGGTCGTAAATCTTTTTGATGTCGGGTGAAATGCTTTATCATGAGGATCCAAGATTTTTCGAACTGGAAGGCGACCTGTAATAAGATACAATACAATACATTATCTTCATAATATTGTCATGATCTAGCTGAGGCAGGCATTCACATGCTCAAATTTATAAATTCATTCTCATGTACATAGGACAGACAACCATCTGTGTGGCAGACTGATGATTCTAGTAGAGCCATCATCCTTTGGCTTGGATGATTATCTATGTAGCAATGATGTACATTTGATGTCTTTATTTTCCTAAATATATTGCAGCTCGAATTGATGAAACTAGATCTGGGATCTTCAAAACGCATTCAATCTTCACCCGAAGTCAAGTCAATCCATGTGAAAAGATGTTCTGGAGGCGAACATGGAAAGACATCGCTTGATTACCAGCCAATGATGTAAGTTGTTAACAAGCGTGAGAGAAATCATCGATAATGATGATGACCCTCAAGGTATGAAAGTACAATTCACATGGTGTGAAAATGGGACTTGGTGTTGAACACCACGCAAAATATTTCGGTCGAAGGCCATTGATATAAACCTATCACCGGAAGTGGGAAACTTGCATTGAGGAATGCAAGCTTCAAAGTACTAAAAGGGTTGTTCCTAAGTCAACTTCTTGGATAATGAGCTGTTTTCGATAAGAAGTGACCCATCATAGGAGGGCCTTAATGAATCCCACATCTACGACACGAAACGAAGCAAATTATTTTGTTGGAGGTGAAAACGATCTGATGATACATGGTTCAGGGTGGCAGTCATGAAAGAATGAAGTGTGAAGGTATTATAGCAGATGAGACACAATCTGGGTTGGTGAATTCTTTGAGTGACTTCTCTTGAACATATTGGCGACACTGAAATAGATTGGTAGTGTTAACCCAAAAAATGGATGGTACGGTGGACCAATGGCAATATGATCGGTGAACGGAATAACCCAACCCGACTCAATCATGGTGATGGAGTGAAAGTGTCATGTTCAAGAGCGAATTGCTACCAATAAAGTTTCTTCAAGTTTTCTTCCCAATTTTTCTCCACTCATTACTGACGAGTACCTCTTTATTTTTTTCAAGCTTGAGGAGGATAACATATGCTTTTTCTATAATTTTCCCTTTGGGCAAACCCGTCTCTCTGTTTTAACGAGCCTAGAGACAGTGAAACTTGCTCTTGTCTACATGGACAAGTTCATCTCTATTGTTTTAACGAGTTTAATGACAAAGATAACTCGGTCCTTTTCAATTTTAGAGAGTCTGAAAAGAGACAGAAAGGAAACTCTAGTAATTCTTTTTCATCATATAATCCCTTAAGTCTGAAAAAGTATAAAATAATATGAAAGGGATGATTTTTCGATAGTTTTAATGAGCCGAACAAGACAAGCGCTCGATAATTTTGTGTAATGATCCCTCAGGTCCCAAAAGATTAAAATCTAGAGGAGGGATAGCACTTCTGATCACTTTAACAAGCTAGAGAGGCCAACTGCTTGGTAATTTTTTCATATTTTATGAGTCAGATGAAAAGAGCTTAAAGGAGACTCATTTTTTGAGGAACGAGTGATATTTTCGGGTAGGAGCTGGTTCCAAGTAAGGTTTGGAACTTTCCAATCACGACAATGTAAATAAGATGGCTAATATAATCACTCGTCGTAGTTGTTCCTCAAAAGGGTTAAACAATCAAATGGAGGCATATGATCGGCTAAAACAGAGTGGAGGTGATGGTAAGAACAGTTGAGAATAATTAATATTATTTTATTATTAATGGAGAAAATGGTTACATTGTTGTAACTTTCTCCCTAGTTTAGGATTAGTTCCTATAGTTATGGGGTTTGGGTACAGCTTCCTATTTCCTAGTATTGTATTTAGTGATGTAATATTTTGATTGAAGTGCAATAGAGTGAACGAGAGACATCTCTCAAGTTTCGTGAGTGTAGTCTCCAGGTGCAGGCCACACCTGAGAGCTACATCTCTTTCTTTTCAATTCAGTGCATCTTTTATCTTGGTATCAGAGCTCAGATTGAGTGAGCCTGATCTTTGTCACCTATGAGGCTGAAGTGCCTGTAGAAGCTAGCTTGCTTGTGAGGCGGAATTTCCTGTGTGGCCTGAAGTGCCTGTGTGGCGGAGTGTGTACATGAGAGCTCTGTGCTCGATTGAGCAGGTGGACTGCAGAACACCTGGCTCGGACTCGGAAATTTTTTTTTTCTCTGAGCAAAAAGGCCGATTGGCACGGATTTTGCGCGGACAGTCGTGCCAGAAGACCGATTAGTGCAAGATTTCAGGGAGAAATCGCGCTAGAGCGTGGATTCTGAGGGAGAAATCGCGCTAGAGCACGGATTTTGAGGGAGAAATCGCGCTATTGTGCCAGAAAGCTCGATTAGCACGGATTCTACTGGGAAAAACATGCCAATTTTTCTACTCAAAGCAATTTTTAATTAGCGCGGATTTTTTTCTCGGGGTAGTGCCAAGGAGATCCCTGAACAGCGTGAACTTCGTTTGGCGGTTTGCAAATGGAGCAGATCGGCGGAGGTGCAGATCAGTCCGGGAGAGACAGATCGGGAAAGCGCCAGAGGAGATCTGCGGGAAACCTCGACTTCGTGTTGGCGATCTGCAAGGAGAGCAGGATCGGCAAAGTGGCAGATCAATCCGAGAGAGGTGGATCGGATCAACTGCGATCAGATCATTGTTTCGGCTGTGTTGGAAACGCCGAAGTTGCTCATTGGAGCGGGAGTGCCAGACACTGCAGATTGGTGACAGAGGTGACAGATCAATCTGACAGGTATTGTTTTTGCTGTTGTTGTTAAGTAGATTCATAATGAGTAACACGATGGAATCTTACCTTAACGAGTCTGGTAAACTCAACGGATCTAACTTCACGAACTGGAAGTTTAAGGTCCAGACTCTGCTCGAAGGTGCGAATGCTTGGGCTATAGTGACAGGCGACGAGCAGAAGCCGACAGCAACCACACAGAAAAGCGAGAGGGAAGACTGGGAAAAACGAGAAAACAAAGCTAAAGTCCTGCTAAAGATGTCTGTGAAAGACAATGTCATTGCACACATCAGAGATTGTAAATCGTCCGCCGAGATCTGGACGAAAATCAAAAATCTCTATGAGACCCAGAATACAAACAGAGTTTTGGCTCTGAAAAGCAAGCTATTTTCAATGAGAATGGACGAAAGGGAGTCTGCTACTGCATTTGTAGCGTGAATTAAAGATGTTAAGGATGGATTGGGGGCCATTGGAGTGGCGGTGGCTGATGAAGACCTTGTTGCAATTACGATGAATGGGATGCGTGATGATTTTCAAACTTTCATCACTGGAGTCTCGGCAAGGGAGAAAGCACCCACGTTCGATGATCTCACTGCGATCTTGCAGCAAGAGGAAGATCGAAGGCAGAACCTGAATCTGAACCCCCAAAGTGACGATCTCGCGTTGGTGGTAAAACGAAGATTATCTAAAGGAAGGCAGTTACAGCAGCAGTCAAAGCAAAGAGGAGGAATAGCACAGAAGAATCCGCATTCTCAGAAAGGTATGCTTGCAAATCATTATGAAAAGAAATGTTTTTATTGTGGAAAAATGGGTCATATACAGAGAGATTGTTATCATAAGAAGCAGGCTGATGAGGCAAGGAGGAGACAGGTAAATCCAAAACACAGAGGATATTTTGTTGAAGAAGAAGAAGACTTCAGTCATGAATTTTGACTATTCACAGTCGACTGTGCCCTTACAGCATCAAATGAAGATGACATCTGGTATGTCGATTCCGGAGCATCCTCACACATGACAGGTAATAAGGAATTTTTTGACAGTCTTGAAGAAATTATAAATGGATCAAAAATATATCTAGAGGATGATAATGGATATCAGATAAAAGGTCATGGGGTGATTTCAGTTAAATTGCCAAATGGAAAAATTAGTCACCTTTCAAATGTTTTATATGTACCTGGAATAAAGAAAAACCTGATATCTGTATCCATGATGGCTGACCAAGATATGCATGTCGAATTCTTCAAGACTCACTGTGTGATAAAGGATTGAAGGGATGAAATTGTTGCAACAAGCATGCGAGTAGGAAGCCTATACAGGTTGGATGCAAAAAGTATACCGAAGCAAGCCATGGTTGCAGGAGAGTCGACAGCTGAACAACTCTGGCATCAGAGGTTTGGTCATCTGAATCTGTAGGATCTTATGTTGTTACAAAAGAAAGGTATGGTCGAAGGTCTCCCCATCTTTCGTAACATTCAGTTGAATTGTGATGGTTGTGCCCTAGGAAAGATGCACAGAGAACAGTTTCCTGTGCATGATAGGAGGAGGCAAACTGAAATCTTAGAGCTAGTGCACACTGATGTATGTGGTCCCATGCAGACAAGGTTGTTAGGGGGAGCATACTATTTTTTTTTATTTACTGATGACTGCACTAGGTATTCTTGGGTTTATTTTTTAAACAAGAAAAGTCAGACTTTCCAATGTTTTATAGAGTTCAAAACCCTGGTAGAAAAACAATTTGGAAAAAATATTAGAATTCTCCGATCTGATCAAGGAGGAGAATACAAATTAAAGGAATTCATGAAATACTGCAAAACTTATGGGATTGTTCAGCAATATACAGTGCCGCATACACCACAGCAAAACGGAGTTGCAGAGCGCAAAAACAGAACATTGGTGGAGTGTGCAAGGAGCATGTTGCAAGGTAAGGGTCTATCTAATATGTTTTGGGCAGAAGCGATAAATATTGTTGTATATTTGAAAAATAGAAGTCCTACTAGGTTTCTTGGCTTCAAAAACCCTTTTGAAGCCTTATATGGATTTAAACCAGCAGTAAACCACTTAAGAGTCTTCGGCTCAAAAGCATTTGCACATGTACCCAAAGCTGATAGAAAGGAATTAGACCCTAAGGCAGTTAAATGCATCTTAGTTGGTTATGGCACAGAGTTTAAGGCATACAAACTATTCAATCCCGAGTCTCGTAAGACATTTGCTAGTAGAGATGTAGTATTTCATGAACAGGTGCAGGAAAGGAAAGCTAATGTTGGAGATGATTGGCACATTCCATTGTTGTTGGAGGAAAGCAACGAGGATGAGAGGGAGCAGGAACAGGAGAAGGAAGAAGAGAATGAAGAAGAACAGCAAGAAGGTGAAAAAGCAGGCCCAATTATTGCAAAGGAAAACAAATTTGAGGTAAGTCCACCCTTACCAAGAAGGTGAGGTAGGAAGACTCAATTACCATTGAAGTTGAGAAGCTATGCTTAATGTCAAAAGTTTTGAACATTGTAGAACCCTCTAATTATAAAGAAGCTAGTCAATTTAAGGAATGGAGAGCTACAATGGATGAAGAAATAGAATCAATCTTTAGAAATGATACTTGGGATTTAGTAGAGCTGCCTAAAAATAAAACACCTATAGGATGTAAGTGGCTGTTTAAACCAAAAATGAATGCAGACAAAAGTATAGATAAGTTAAAAGCTAGGTTGGTTGCAAAAGGATATTCACAAAAAGAAGGTATAGATTTTGATGATACCTTTGCACCTGTAGCAAAGCTAAATACAATCCAAATGCTTATTGCTTTAGCTACTAAACATAAATGGGAATTATACCAGCTTGATGTCAAATCTGCATTTTCAAATGGTGATTTAAAAGAAGAAATTTACTTAGTACAGCCAGAAGGATATGTAAAGCAGGGCCAGGAACATCTTGTTTGCAGATTGAAAAAGGCTTTATATGGTTTAAAGCAAGCACCCAGGTCATGGTATGAAAAAGTTGATTCTTTCTTTATAGAGTATGGTTTCCATAGAAGTTTAAATGACCCAAATTTGTAAAACCAAGTACAATAATCAGGGGCAGATGTTGAATTACTTTGTATGTGAACGACAAGATTAACAGGAAATGCAATTTGATTTAATCAAAGGAATCAAAAGGCTGATGGCACAAGTTTTTGAAATGAAGGATCTCGGAAGCCTTCACTATTGTCTGGGATTAGAATTATTTATAGATACTGGGCAAACTTTTCTTACCCAAGGGAAGTATGCTAGAAATCTGTTAGAAAAGTTTACTATGGATCAGTGTAGAACAGCAGGAACACCTTTGCAGCAGAATATGAAATTGACCAGTGATGATGGCACTAAGGAGGTAGATACCACAATGTACAGACAGCTGGTTGGCAGCCTGATATACCTTACAACAACCAGACCTGACTTGGCATACTCTGTTAGTGTGTTGAGCCAATTTATGGCGAAACCGCTTGAAAGTCATTGGAATGCAGCAAAAAGCGTGTTGAGGTATCTTTGTGGTACTGTTCATTTTGGTATTTTATACACTGATGTATCTGATGTTACTCTAGCAGGTTTTTCAGACTCAGACTGGGCAGGTAACCTGGATGATCGGAGGTCTATCACAGGTTATGCATTCAACATAGGTTCCGAGGTCATAGCATGGAGCAGCAAGAAACAGAGTACTGTAGCTTTGTCGTCATGTGAAGATGAGTATCAAGCATTGTGTGCAGCAACATGTGAAACAATCTGGTTGAGGAGACTTCTCAAAGATGCAGGAAAAGAACAGAAGCAACCCACTTCTATCAAAAGCGACAACCAGAGCACCATCAAATTAGCATACAATCCAGTGTTTCACAAAAACACCAAGCATATAGACACTCAGTTCCATTTTGTTAGAGAAAAAATACAGTCAAATGAAATTGCTGTTGAATATTGTAAAACTTGTGACAACGTGGCTGACATTTTTACAAAGCCTCTTGCACGAGTAAAATTTGAATTGTTTAGAAAGATGCTAGGAGTTCAGGAGAACCCTTTCTCCATTAAGGGGGGGAGTTGAGAATAATTAATATTATTTTATTATTAATGGAGAAAATGGTTACATTGTTGTAACTTTCTCCCTAGTTTAGGATTAGTTCCTATAGTTATGGGGTTTGGGTACAACTTCCTATTTCCTAGTATTGTATTTAATGATGTAATCTTTTGATTGAAAGTAATAGAGTGAACGAGAGACATCTCTCAAGTTTTGTGAGTGTAGTCTCTAGGTGCAGGCCACACCTGAGAGCTACATCTCTTTCTTTTAAATTCAGTGCATCTTTTATCTAAGAAACCGCCTACGAAATGCGTCACAGATGGAGAACACTGAAATATAATGAGCAAAAATTACTACCATGAACATGAACAGTCAAAACAAGAGCCTAAGAGCTTTTGCCCACCATGGTTTCCTTGGCCGTTTTTGCTAAGTTCATTACTGTCTCACCCACCACTTACATAACACCTTTATCTTCTTCAACGATCACCACAGAAGCTTCTTTTGCATTTCCCGGGCTCTTCCTCGATATAGACAGACTTTGTAGTTTTCTCCTAATCCTCCTTCCAAGATTGCTTTGCTCGTTAGGCTGCTTCGGCCATTTTTTTGCTCAATGGACCTGAAGTAGGTGTCTTTAATTGTAGGTTACAGTGATTGCCAAAAGTCAGGGAAGAAGAACTGCAATAATAAGAGATTAAGTTAATTACCCAAAATCAAAAAACTTTTCTAAATGGCCAAACATACACAACTCCTTTTGAGTCCGCTGAATCTTTAGTAAAATGATTCAACTCCAAAGAAGATGGCCCCATCAATAACTCTCCTAAATATTATGATCAGTAGCAAAAGCAGTGCAGAAATATATGTATTTAAATATTGTAATCAGTAGCAAAAGCAGTGCAGATATATACGTATTTATATCTTACCAATAAGAAGATGGCCCAATTCAATAACTCCTCTAAATATTGTAATCAGTAGCAAAAGCAGTGCAGAAATATATCTATTTATATGTTAGCAATGATAAGAAAACCGCTGCTACATCACTAAATTACTGCAACTTCAAAAGGGGAAAAGGTTCAGCTGACAGACAGTTTGATACATCGCGACTAATTTGATACATTAGCTTGCAATATATATTGCCTGTGCATTTATAGGCTAAAAATAGACATGATTTCATCAAACTATATTATTATATATACAAATAGCAGGCGGAATCAAAATAGCCAAGCTGATGATGTAAAAATCGTTGCTAAAAATTACAATGTTTATTACAGGTGATGGCATGGTATATACCATTGACGACAATAACAAATGGCGATTGGATCAAAATCCTTGCAACTAAACACAAAATTCACAAATTTTAATAAAGAAACCGTCTACGAAATGCATCACAGATGGAGAACAGTGAAATGTAATGCGCAAAAATTACTACCATGAACATGAACAGTCAAAAAAAGAGCCTAAGAGCTTTTGCCCACCACGGTTTCCTTGGCCGTTTTTGCTAAGTTCATAACGGTCTCACCCACCACTTCCAGAACACCTTTATCTTCTTCAACGATCACAAAAAACACTTCTTCTGCATTCCCTTTCCCGAGTTCTTCCTCGATATAGCCAGACTCTGTAGTTTTCTCCCGATCCTCCCCCAAGATTGCTTCGCTCGTTTGGCTGGTTCGGCCATTTTTCGCTCAATGGACTTGCAGTAGGTGTATTTCGTTCGGCTGCTTCGGCCATTTTTTGCTCAATGGACTTGCAGTAGGTGTATTTAATTGTAGGTTGTGCTTGCCAAAATCTAGAGAAGAAAAACAGCAACAACCAAAGTTAAGTTAATTACCCAAATAAAAAAACTTTTATAAATAGCCAAACATAAACAACTCCAATCTTTAGTTAAATGATTCAAATTCCAAAGAAAATGGCCCAAGTCAATAACTCTCCTAAATGTTGTAATCATTAGCAAAAGCAATGCAGAAATATATGTATTTAAATATTGTAATCAGTAGCAAAAGCAGTGTAGATATATGTATTTGTATCTTACCAATAAGAAAATGGCCCAATTCAATAACTCTAAATATTGTAATCAGTAGCAAAACCAGTGCAGAAATATATCTATTTATATGTTACCAATAATAAGAACCGTTGCTACATCACTAAATTACTGCAACTTCAAAAGGGGAAAAAGGTTCAGCTGACAGACAGTTTGATACATCGCGACTAATTTGATATATTCACTTGCAATATATATTGCCTGTGCATTTCTAGGCTAAAAATAGACATGATTTCATCAAACTATATTATTATATATATACATATAGCACGCGGAATGAGAATACCCAAGCTGATGATATAAAAATCGCTGCTAAAAATTACAATGTTTATTACAAGTGATGGCATGGTATATACCATTGACGACAATAACAAATGGCGATTGGATCAAAATCCTTCAACTAAACACAAAATTCACAAATTTTAATAAAGAAACCGCCTGCAAAATGCGTCACAGATGGAGAACAGTGAAATATGATGCGCAAAAATTACTACCATGAACATGAACAATAAAAAAAAGAGTCTAAGAGCTTTTTCCCACCGCGGTTTCCTTGTCTGTTTTTGCTAAGTTCATAACGGTCTCACCCACCACTTCCAGAACACCTTTATCTTCTTCAACGATCACAACAGAAGCTTCTTCTGCATTCCCTTTCCCGGGCTCTTCCACGATATAGACAGACTGTAGTTTTCTCCTGACCCTCCTCCCAAGATTCCTTCGCTCGTTCGGCTGCTTCAGCCATTTTTCGCTTAATGGACCTGAAGTAGGTGTATTTAATCTTAGGTTACAGTGTTTTGCCAAAAAAGCCGGGAAGAAGAACAACAACAAAAAGTTAAATTAATTATTGTTAAGTTAATTACCTAAAATTTCTATAAATAACCAAACATACACAACTCCTTTGAATCCACTGAATCTTTAGTGAAATGATTCAACTGCAAAGAAGATGGCCAAGTCAATAACTCTCCTAAATATTGTAATCAGCAGCAAAATCAATGTAGAAATATATGTATTTAAATATTGTAATCAGTAGCAAAAGCAGTGTAGATATATATGTATTTATATGTTACCAATAAGAAGATGGCCCAATTCAATAACTCCTCTAAATATTGTAATCAGTAGCAAAAGCAGTGCTGAAATATATCTATTTATATGTTACCAATAATAAGAACCGCTGCTACATCACTAAATTACTGCAACTTCAAAAGGGTAAAAAGGTTCAGCTAACAGACAGTTTGATACATCGCGACTAATTTGATACACTCGCTTGCAATATATATTGCCTGTGCATTTCTAGGCTAAAAATAGACATGATTTCATCACACTATATTATTATATATACCTATACCAGGTGGAATCAGAATAGCCAAGCTGATAATATAAAAATCGCTGCTAAAAATTACAATGTTTATTACAGGTGATGGCATGGTATATACCATTGACGACAATAACAAATGGCGATTGGATCAAAATCCTTGCAATCAAACACAAAATTCACAAATTTTACTAAAGAAACTACCTACAAAATACATCACAGATGGAGAACAATGAAATATAATGCACAAAAATTACTAACATGAACATGAAGAGTCAAAAAAAGAGCCTAAGGGCTTTTTCCCACCACGGTTTCCTTGGCTGTTTTTGCTAAGTTCATAACGGTCTCACCCACCATTTCCAGAACACCTTTATCTTTTTCAACGATCACAACAGAAGCTTCTTCTGCATTCCCTTTCCCGGGCTCTTCCTCGATATAGACAGACTCTGTCGTTTTCTCCTGATCCTCCTCCCAAGATTGCTTCGCTCATTCGGCTGCTTCGGCCATTTTTGGCTCAATGGACCTGAAGGAAGTGTATTTGAATCGTTACAGTGATTGTCAAAATCTACGGACTAGCAGGGAAAAAGCAGTGGAAATGTCTTAGAATGGGAAAAAGCAGTGAAAATGTCTTCAATAGTGACACAAAAGAATGGGAAAAAGCAGTAAGGCAACTCAACCGATATTTAGAAAAAGCAGTGACACTTCAAATCAATGGTTGAAAGTGTCTCAACTTATCCAATGGGCGCAATGTAAAAGTGTTGATGATAGTTGATGAATAGCAAGGACGGAAGAAAAACAACAACAATAAAAAGCAGTGAAAATAAGAATGGGAAAAAGCAATAAGGCAACTCAACTAATATTTGGAAAAAGCAGTGACACTTCAAATTCAACGGTTGAAAGTGTCTCACCTGATCCAACAGAGCAGGGTAAAAGTGTTAACCATTGTTGATGCATAAGAAGGCCTTGTTATGCATCAACAATGGTCAACACTTTTAACCTGCTCTGTTGGATCAGGTGAGACACTTTTAACCGTTGATTTGAAGTATTATTTCTTTTTTCAAATATCGGTTGAGTTGCGTCACTGCTTTTTACCATTCTTTTATGTAACTCTTGAAGATATTTTCACTGTTTTTTCTCTGCAAGTTGTTGTTGTTCCTCCTAAGAGCTTTTGCCCACCACGGTTTCCTTGGTCGTATTTGCTAAGTTCATAACGGTCTCAACTACCACTTCTGGAACACCTTTATCTTCTTCAACAATCACAACAGAAGCTTCTTCCACATTCCCTTTCCCGGGCTCTTCCTCGATATAGATAGACTCTGTAGTTTTTTCCTGATCCTCCTCTCAAGATTGCTTCCCTCTCTTGGCTGCTTCGGCCATTTTTCGCTCATTGGACCTGAAGTAGGTGTATTTAATCGTTATAGTGTTTGCCAAAAATTATGGAAGAAAAACAGCAACAACAAGAGATTAAATTAATTACTCAAAATCAAAAAACTTCTATAGATAACTAAACATACACAACTCCTTTTGAGTCTGCTGAAGCGGAATCTTTAGTGAAACCAAGTCAATAACTCTCGTAAATATTGTAATGAGTAGCAAAAGCAGTGCAAAAATATATGTATTTAACTAGCAATTGTCCCAAAAGGTACAAAGAGAGGCCGATAGGATTATTAAATTGAAATTGTTGAATTTATCTAAAAGAGATAATTGGTCTGTGGAAAGCCTTGTTATCTTGCACTGAATCATTGTGCAATTACTTTTCTTTAGATGTGGCGATTGCTATCTGAATAAATTAATCACCCTCCTGAAAGGAATTTTAATGTGGCGATTGCTAACTGATATTCTGTGTATGAATTTTGAGAATATTAACTGGCACTGACCATGTATCCTAACAATGAAAATTTGAAAATGGATTCAAATAGAGAGAGATCAAGAGGGTGGGCAGCACCGGCTTGTTGGGGGTATTCATCCCCTTTTGAATCAGGTAGGGGATTTTCAGAAGGCTTGATCTTTGGAATTTCACTGGGCATCTGAACAACCTCTCTTATGATAGCCTCTCTATGCTATTTTCTTCAACACATGCCATTGCCACACAGAAAACGTGGATAACTTTGTGCAAAGGAATTGAAGACAATCTCTCGTCCAAAATGTTTGAAACTCCTTCCTTGGTTGAGTTAAGTCATCTTGTTTACCCATTGACAATATCTACACCATCTCCAAACTCCCCCACCGGCCTTCTACCAGTGACTAGTTCCAGCAGCACTACTCCAAAGCTATAAACATCACTCTTTTCATCCACTTTCAACGTGTATGCATTTTCTGGAAAAATAACACAAGAAAAATACTTCGATCCATCAGCAGCCTTCATCTAATTGATTCTCTTCAGAGAAACAGAGGGCATTGAAATTTCACATTGAAATAATATTAAAGGCAAGGAGATAAGCTTGATTGTTTACCTAGAGCAATGTAACCATAGGAACCTGCAATGGAAGCATTGCTTTTCTTCAAAGCCTTGGCTTTGATGATGGCAGTAGAGGCAAAAACCAGTGAGCATAATAGCAAACCTATGACCAGAACCAGCTTTGCAGTGGAAGAAATCAAAAAACCCTTAACATGAGCATGCAGCGAATTGCGCTGAACTGTGCAAGGTCCCAGATACAGCCCACACAATCCAGGGTTCCCAACGAAGGAAGTTGCATTGAAGAAAGTGAACTGGCCACCATTTGGTACAATAGTAGACAGATTATTGTAGGAGAAATCCACAAAAGTCAAGCTCTGCATCTGCTCTAATTCATTAGGAATGCTTCCAGAGAAATGATTCCGCGAGATATTCAGATAATTAAGGATGCTCAGACTGGTGATTGTGGAAGGAATTGGGCCACTCAGATTATCCCTACTCCCTTCCATTGGCTTATCCAATCTTGGATTTGCCCCGAGAATTTATTGTTGCTGAAATCCAACTTGCTCAGTTGTCTCAGTTCATTGATCTCAGTAGGAATAGGTCCTGTGAATTCATTTCCATTAAGCAAAATCTCTGTTAAACCAACGAACTTACCAATAGTCCGAGGCAGGGGTCCATTGAGCATATTATTGGAGACAGTCAGAGCCCCGGGGAAACTTCGATACCCTCCGGCATTAGGGGACCAGTCCAGACACCTACTTAACAGGGATGCATACTGAAATAAAATTCAACCTCTCGTATGTGTTATTTTTCAGTACATCGACAGGTTCATTTCCTCAAAATTTGCAGAGAGCATTTCATTCTCCTTGAATTGGTAACATCTTTGATCAAATCGCCCAAATGCGACCAGCGAGGGCCAAGGATCAAACCCTGCGGCGCACGCATAATTTTGAGACCTGATTTAGGAATCAACTGGTTTCACCGCCTTAATTTTTTGAATCCAAGTTCAGTTAAGATCCAACGTTAACCAAGCGACTTTCTTTTTACTTTTGCAGCGACCTAGTGCGGATTTATCGTTCTTCTTGTCTGAAGCGCATTAAACCCTTGTATTTTAAATAATTTTAGGGTCATTTGTTCAACATTTTGAAGGACTGTTTGCAATAGCAGAGGAAGATTTGAAGTAAGTGTAGGGTGTTTTGATCCTCGCAGCTTTATGTTTCACACAGCTGTTTTAAAAGCGCATTCCTCTTTCTCCCCCTCTGTCTATGTACTTAACTGCAATAATATGGATCATGCTGCTTTCTTATTATTATGAAACCCTTGATGTATGGTCTAGTATTTACAGTTGTAATCTTTAGCTGGGCTAATTTTTCATTTTATTCATCGATCTGCAAAGCTGGTTGTGTATATAGATATATATATATATATGAATTGAAATCTTTATCATGATTCAGACATCTGAAACCTTAAATTATAGATATATTTTGAATCTTCTGATAATGGCTTAATCTTTTATATCTGTCAGAAATGCACTCGGCACTCCCATTACATATTTTATTAATGTACCTTCATCAAATTATTTTACATTCACGAGTGAACATTAAAATATAAATTTAAGTAAATTAATTTTCTGACCTGATTCTATTTTTTTAGTGAATTCCTCCATATAAATTGGTAGAGCTAAGAGCTAAGTTACGGTGAGGTCTCTAATGATGTGTCTTTACAGGATTTTGTAATGGATCAGTCTGAATCACATTCTTCATCTTTAAGGCGCGGCTCTGTTGCATTGCCAGAGAATGACGAGGTTAATACACGTTACTGGTGCTATCTGTGCAACAAAGTTCCAATTGGCGGCGGAGGATCAACAAGATAACTCGGAAACTGGCATGGAAATGTTGTGCCGTGAGTGTGAAAGTGGTTTCATTGAAGCAGTTGCTATGAATATTCACAGTTGATTCAACAGTTGCTACTTGAGAATCCACTTCACAACATAGAAGAGATTGGTCATGAAATTTCTTCATCAGTCGCTTGTTCATTATCCAGTTTCTTCAACCGGCGCTGAACTCACAATAGGAGAACCTTTCAAAGGGAAGCACACTAAGGATGAGAAAGCTATCAAGAAAAGAGAGAGAAAGAAGGAAGCGGCCAAAAGGGAAAAGGAAAAGAAATTGAATAAAAACCTGTGGTTGAAAAGGGAAAAGGAAAAGAAATTGACGGAAGACCTGTTTTTCGTAACCATCTCCACCGATGGGCCTGTATGTGAAGGACCTAAATTGGGCAGATTGGGAATGCTAGAAGAAGTCGGAGGAGTTGGGCATGATTTTTGCAGAGGTGAACCACAGAGACCAGGGTTTCCCAGAAACGCTGTTGGGCCCTGATTAGCTAAGGCTCCATTCTGAGGAATAGCTCCAGTGAGCTTGTTGTAAGTAAGATCTATGCTTACCTTTTCAGGCAGATTGCCAAAACTTGCAGGGATTGAGCCTGTAAAGAAGTCGTTGGAGAGCTGGAGAGTGCTTTGAAGATGGGTTAGATTACCAAGATCAGGAGGAATGGATCCATTGAGAAGATTGTATGATAAGTCCAACTGTTGGAGAATGGGGAGACTGTTTCCCATTCCTCGAGGAAGCAGCCCCGAAAAATTGTTATTGTTCAAAACCAGCCTCCTCAATCTAGTGCAATTGTTGATTGCCGGGGGGATGATGCCCACAAATGAATTAAAAGATAAATCAAGGTTCTGAAAATACCTGACCTTTCCAATTTCTTCGGGCAATGGACCTGTAAGGGAATTCCCATTAAAAATTAAACTCTGAAGACCTCCTGCATTGAAGAGCTCGCGAGGCAGGCTTCTATTGAGCCTGTTGTGTCTCATATTGACACGACGAAGGTAAACAAGCGCTCCTAGCACAGATGGGATAATACCCACAAGCTGCCTCTTCGGAATAATAATCCCGACAACACGGAGCTCTTTATCATGCCCAATCTGCGTACAGAGGATCCCATTCCAAGCGCAGGGGGTCTCTTCAGAGGCATTCCAGTTGTCCAGGGAGCCTTGTGGGTCTTCCAATATGGCAGTTTTGAATGCAATGAGAGCAACCCCATCCCTGTTTATGCCGAGAACATTACGAAAACTAAGATGCAAAATAATGACCCAAAGAAGAAACCAATTGATGAATTTGGATGTCATTCTGTAATTTGCACGATTGACAGTTTTAGGAGAAGTAAAAACTCTGAGAAGAACAAACCCACAAGAGCTCTGTTAAAAACAGTTAGAACCTTGGATTCCCAGTGTATCTTTTCTTCATTAAACACTCACGACCTCTTGCCATACAAAACACGGGTATAAACTCCAGCTGGTACCTTAAAAGGCTCAAGAAACACAATAAACACGTGCATTGATGGGAGAAAGCTTCAAGGCTGTGTGTTATTTTGTTATAGGGCATGCATGTACCAGGGCATTTAATGCCCTATGGCAGGCTGGTTAGCCCTTGCCTTCTAGATTTGGTAGCAGCCCGTGGAAACCTCAAATAAAAACCATTTTGGATTGGATTGCATTCTTGGATTGCATTCTTAAGGCCCGTAATGGCTATCATATTTAACTACTTTTGAAGCTAGGAGGCTTGGGGGAGGCCTGGAAGTGATTTCCAGAGTCATAAGTTGGGTGGATAATAAGTCAATTTCCAGTCAGATTTCATAACAAGTGAAACAAAACAGATAAGTGCTAATTTCTTGAATAGATTAACCTATTGTTCTGTAGACAAACAAAATGGATGATTTTTCTTGAATGACATTTAATTTGATGAACATATTACTCTGTTAAATGATCAAGTATAAAATAGGAATGAATGATATAATTATTGGAAGAAATGTACCAACTTCTCTAGAAATATAGATAACACTACTGTAACGATAGTTAAAGGACTCTTACTTCCAATATAAGTGTATAAGATCATGAATAGATTACTTCCAATATAAGTGTATAAGATGGTGAATAGATGAGTACATCATGTTTTGAAAACATGGTTGTATATTTACTCTGTATATTATTTTGTAAATGTGGTTGAACAATTCTTCCCGAGTTAATCATTTTAGAATGATGAACAAGAAAATAGAAATAAAAGATAAAGTAAACCCTTTTTATTTAATAATTCATAGTACTGTTCACCGTTAAAGAGGGGAAATATTAAATAATAATCAGACATGTGTAACAATCTACCATAATGCTAATTTTATGAAAGAAAACCAACAACTTTGAGGAACAAACGTTCATGTAGCCCAGCTTAGAACCATGTAAACTACGAGATTGGTAATTGACAGGGTCCACACAAATACAATTGCCTTCTGAGACAAAAATTTAGAAGTTGGTTAGCTACCTCAGACCGAAGCCATGGAGGGAAGTAGTCCACTTCTGTTATGAAAGGATAGTGTACTTGGAGCATTTAAACAGAACCCAGAAATGGGAACACTGTTCTTGCTGGTACCCTTCCCTAAATTCTTAATATATCAAAGATTTGTAGGAAACAATATAGGGTAGAGAATAAGGACTTGCATAAGGAATTTAACAGTAAAAAAAATATATCCACAATCAACAACCGCATGTTGAACACTACATTGAAATGACAAAGGATTTACAAATTTAACCCACAATATTGTTAACCATGAAACCCGTCGACTTGGGCATTGCATGTGTACAAAGCAAAACATTGCTACTTTCAGGAAATTATAAGTATACATATATTAACAGAAATGTGATATAATAAACCCCTTTATAGTTAAACGTTTAACCCCTTTTACACGAAAATTCCTGTAGAAGATTTGTACAGAAAAACATATATATACTTTCACCAAAAACTATATAAATCTAGAACAGAGAGGAAACCATCTCACACCACTGTACCATGAACTATTTAAACAAGATACATATTCCACTGTCTAGACCTTAGAGGAATGAAACCCTCTATAAGAAAAAACAAGAAAAATAAAATGGCAGAACATGTCTAGATTGAGCCATAATAACCCCAGTTGAGACTCATTATTATGATGTCGCAGGAGGAGGTAATCGATTAGAAATTGGTACATGCGAGGAAAATGTTAGTGGTCATTCAATCATCATGACTGACATGTTGGTGGAAACCACAAGGGTGCAGGTGTAAAATTTACCTGTTGAAAAGGGAAAAGAAAAAGAAATTGATGGAAGACCTGTGGTTGAAAAGGGAGAGGGAGAAGAAACCAAAAGAAACAGAGTAGAATGCAAAAGAAGAAAGAGAGGCTGAAAAAGGAGAGGGAGAAGAAAAAAAAAACATAGTAGAAATGCAAAAGGAAGAAAGATAACGGACACAGAGGGAAGAAAAGAGAGAAAGAAACCGGGATAAGAGCGGCTCCCAAATGAGAGATTATAAAAGCAAGCATAAGGTGAGGCTAGGCTAGGCTTAACGAGCAGCAAGAAAATGAATCTTGGGATGTAGTCAATGAAGGCTTGCCCAACATAGTATCGAACACCCTAGACAATCCCTTGGCAATAGCCTCGGCAGGAACAACTTTCTCTTCAGCCACAAAAAAGAACAACGAGCATCTACCATGGAAAAAGTTGAACTGTACAAGAGCTTGAAAAAGGAACACCAGGAAAATGAAAGGCTCTGCAAAGAAAATCAATCCCTATTGCCCTCAAGCTCTTGTGACAGAGATTATCAAGATGCAGCGCTAGAGGCCTCGAAAACAGCTGGTTTGCACTTGGGCGTTAATTGAATCTCTGCAGGACCCTCGTATATTTGTTTTATAATGGGCTTGGGGCCATGGGACGTTACGCAGTATAACTCTCCGAATACTCCATCCTAGATTCCAGCTCCTCGCCAGAAACGGGTGACCGAAACCCCGAATGGGTATTGGCTGGCTCTGCTTGTTCTCACTAATACCACCCAATTGAGCATGGCGGTTTTCAAAGGCGCCCGCAAAGATTTTCACCGTCGAATTCTTCGGCGAAACAACAGCAGTCTTGTTATCGCCCTGAAGCGCTGCGAGGATTCCGAGGCCTGGTTTCTCCTAGCAGCCCCTGGGAGATCTGGGTTGCTTGGAATACTAATTATCTATGAATTTCTTCGAATCCAGAGGCGAAGTCGGACTACTGGACCCTTCCGCCTCGTCGAATCCGGAAAATTTATTGTTATTATTAGTAGTAAAACCGGTGAACAGGAAAAATGCAGAGGATTTACAGGAGCTCGGGTCTCGGTTTTTATCAGAAGACATTAGACGAAACTTGTTCTGCGGCTTCTGGATGGGCCTCCAACGCTTGCCCAGCATCATACCAAAAATAAAACAAGAAAAAATCCCCAAACCAGAAGCTCCAGCCCACAGCGGAGGCCCGACGCTTGTACTCGAGACGACTGAAACTTTGAACAAAGCCGTCAGACTCCTCAGAGTCACGTTCAATGGATCAAACGGGGATCGAGGTTTGCAAAAACGAAAACACTAAATACAAGCCCGAGTCCCTCCAGTTCGCGAGCAATTTTATCGGGGCTTTGATTCCCTAATACCCTAATTATAGCCCTTCCTGCAACAAACCCAAATTTCACGCCACGTGTTAACCTGAATGCCTGATTTTTTTCTGGAAATCGCGTTTCGCTCGAAACAAATTTCATGCCACGTGTCGATCTAGCAATGAAAAAGACGACGAAAGCTTGTTTCAAAGGAAAGCCTATCGGCCTAAATATTGTAATCAGTAGCAAAAGCAATGCAGATATATATGTATTTATATGTTACCAATAAAAAGATGGCCCAATTCAGTAACTCCTCTAAATATTGTAATCAGTAGCAAAAGCAGTGCAGAAATATATCTATTTATATGTGACCAATAATAAGAACCGCTGCTACATCACTAAATTACTGCAACTTCAAAAGGGGAAAAAGGTTCAGCTGACAGACAATTTGATATATCGCGACTAATTTGATACACTCGCTTGCAATATATATTGCCTGTGCATTTCTAGGCTAAAAATAGACATAATTTCATCAAACTATATTATTATATATACATATAGCAGGCAGAATCAGAATAGCCAAGCTGATAATATAAAAATCGCTGCTAAAAATTACAATGTTTATTACAGGTGTTGGCACGGTATATACCATTGACAACAATAACAAACGGCGATTGGATCAAAATCCTTGCAACTAAATACAAAATTCACAAATTTTACTAAAGACACTGCCTACGAAATACGTCACAGATGGCGATCAGGGAAATATAATGCGCAAAAATTACTACCATGAACATGAACAGTCAAAAAAAGAGCCTAAGAGCTTTTTCCCACCACGGTTTTCTTGGCCGTTTTTGTTAAGTTCATAACGGTCTCACTCACCACTTCCACAACACCTTTATCTTCTTCGACGATCACAACAGAAGCTTCTTCTGCATTCCCTTTCCCGGGCTCTTCCTAGATATAGACAGACTCTGATTTTCTCCTAATCCTCCTCCCAAGATTGCTTGGCTCGTTCGACTGCTTAGGCCATTTTTCGCTAAATGGACTTGAAGCAGGTGTATTTGAATGGTAGGTTACAATGTTGGCCAAAAGCCAGAGAAGAAGAACAGCAACAACAACTAGCAAGAAAAAAGCAGCGAAAATATCTTTAAGAGTAACATAAAAGGGAAAAAGCAGTAAGGCAACTCGACATATATTTGGAAAAAACAGTCATACTATCTCAACTGAATGACATAAAAGGAAAAATCAGTAAAGCAACTCAACAAATATTTGGAAAAAACAGTCACACTTCAAATCAACCTTTGAAAGTATCTCACTTGATGCAACATAACAAAATTGAAAAGGTCTCAACTGCCTTAACCATTGTGTTAACGATGGTTGATACATAAGAAAGGCCTAATTAATCTTTCACATATATATTAATGTAACGTTCACAACACCTCCTCGTAGACGGTCACAATAATTTTTTTAATTTTAAATGAGATCAAATTCTTGAAGTTTCTATTAAATTATACATTACTCCGAATAGTACACACAGCATTTGAAAAAAAAATTATATCAGAAGTGGAGCATTCATCTGTAACCTTACGTTTCCGATGTCCATCTGTAACGTCTTACGTTTCCTGTAATCCATGCAGTTGTCTCCAAATAAAAAAATCAATAATTTGTTTGTTACTTATAGACCAGCTACATGATCGCATAAAACATTTCACAAGACTAGCAGTTTTATTTAATATTTGCCTAGCCTTCACAGTTTGCAGGTTAGAAACTGTAGAATTTTCAGAGAGAAACAGTATTCAGAAACAGCGTGTCCGGGACAAACAAATTTCAGGAAAGGCTTTTACTAGCAATTTCTTTATATTTGTTTTCGTTAAATTGAAAGTTAGGGCTGTATAGCTAAGGATTTCGAATCATATCAAGTTGCAAATTTTAACTGAGATTGACAGGGCTGTACTAGCAACTCTTTAACTTGTGTTCAATAATATGATTATGTAAGCGATTTGTTAGAAGCAGTAGCGGGATTCAGTTATGTTTTGTCCGATTTGTGAGAGGCGGTAGAGGGATTCAGTTCTATTTTGTGAGATTTGTTAGAAGCGGTAGTGCTAATCAGTTTTTTTTTTATTTTTTTTTTTTTTTTTTTCTGAATATTTAGGTAGGGTAACGAAACAAGAAAAGCGTTTTTAATCGTTTGTCTCAGGCAGTTCACCCTAGTGGACAAGATGAAGAGGTGGCGAAGAACTACTCAGACAACGGATCTTGAAATTCTAGACGGACGCGCTTCCTCGAAAGAATTGAGTTCTCCAAAGATAGAAGATGATCAGATATCGAAGTTGCAGAATCTCAATCAAACCCTTCTTAATGAATCAAAAGCTTAAGAGATGAAACGACTATTTTGTCAGATAAGTCGAAGAAAATTGAGAATGATTTGAGAAAAGAACTTGCAAAGAAAGAGACGGAACATGAAGCTTCTATTTCAAAAGCTAAGACTCAATCGCAGTAAGCTCAGCACAAAATTCAGGCGATATCTGCAGAATCAGAGGCAACACGTAAAGCTTGGGAACTGGAAAAGTCTGAGTTTTTATCACAGATTGCAGCAGCAAGAAAAGAGATAGAGGCCATTACTGAAGAATTAATCCGAAAAAATGAACAAGCCAGAGTAGCTCCAACGGCTAAGCCATGGCTTACCTATTTTTTCCAACCCTTGGATATGACTGCTCTTCCTGGATATCCCAACAAGATGCCTGATGGATTTAATATTTGGCTGACCAAATTTTCAGGAAATAAAGTAATCAGTGGATGAACATATAGATAAATTTTGCAATTATATGGCTGTCCTTAATATTGAGGAAGAGGGTGTGTTCATGACACTTTTTGCTCTTTCCTTGGAAGGGGCTGCTTTCTCTTGGTTCAGGGTTTTACCTGATAAAGACATCAATAGTTGGGAGCAATTCTGTGATTGTTTCATTAAAAGGTGGGCAACTAGGAAAAGTGAAACATCATTGCTTAGCCAGTTTTATAAGATAAAGAAGAAGAATTTTGAAAATGTTCACGAATTTAATCAAAAGATTTTATAGTTTGCTCAAGATTATTCCCAATGACCTTAAGCCTTCACAACATCATGTTTTATTATTATATCTTAGTGCATTCGATGGAGATCTTGGCTACTATCTAACGAATAGACGTACTACAACTCTGGCTCAAGCCAGAGATAATGCTATAGAGCTTGAAGAAATTCTCTCTCGGCAAAAGGAGGTTGAACCTCTATAGTAGGGGGTTTATTGTACCCTGAACCAGGGTGAAGCGCAGAAGCAAAGAATTGAAAAAGGGATGGTTGAATATTGTAAATTTAACAATCAGGTTGAGGAGTCGAGCAGAAAAATTGAAGAATTGAAGCAAACACATGTCAGCCTAGCGTAGTTAAAGGGTAGGGAAGCAGCAGAGCAAATTTGGATCAATTTATGCAGAAGTAAAGTATCACACTGTCAGTTGTTGAAAGAAAAAGGAGAGAAGCGAAAATCGTTGCACTGAGAGTGCACATTATTCCATGTACATTTGATCAAAACTAGTAATGTTCTATTATATTTATAATGCTACTTATTCTGGGATGCTTGCTTGTTTCTGTGGTGCATTTCGAAAATATATGTGGCTTAAGAATTTGGTTTGATTGAATAGAAAACATAGAGAATAATCTGATACTGTTAAACATCAATATTATGCGGGTTCAGTGTTAAAAGGAAGTAGTTTCATGATTCAACCGCTCCTCCTATTGGGAACTACTACATATAATCCTCCAGCACTAAATGTCATCTATTTATATCAGAATCTTATATTTCCTTTGGCGGATACTGCCATTGACATGAATGTCTAATAATTTCCCTGAGAAATTAATCATATAACATTCAATTTTATTTTTTTGCCATAAATTTATGCTTGTCTTTGAGAATGTGCTGCACTTTCCATGGATCTATATAATAAGTCAATTTGACATGTGTTGACCAATAAAGTGTAATAGATAGGTAAATATAAAGAATATGTTTAAAGATTGGTTCTAATTTCTTTGACTTGACTTATGATAATTACCATTTATAGAGGTCAATTTTGGATACCTATTAATGATTTGATTTGACCTATGCTAAAAAAAGTTTTTAATAATGAAGATGCGGGTGATCTACTATTCAAGGTAGTTTCGCGAGTATGGTATCTTATGTAGGACAAAGGCATTCTTAGGGCTAAGTTTCTCCATCTTCTCAAATCTATGTGGTCAAAGCAATGTGGGTAGAAAAGTTAAAATTCCATACACTACACAATATTTATTGTAGGACTAGGATCAATTACTCTCAATGGGAATTCTGGTATAAATAAGTGTTTTAAAGGATTTTAGTCCTCTTTTAAGCTTATACTTGAAAGAAATCCAATGTTACATATTTAATGGCTCTTCTTGGATTAATTTCAATGTATCAATGTATTTAAATACTTCTCTAGACTAAGAAGTTGTGGGTGGGCACTAGTTCTCTACAAAACTTGATCAAAATGGAGCACAAAAGTTGTGAGTAGGCACTATTTCTCTACAGAACTTGATCAAAATGGAGGACAACCCACACTGGAACTATTCATGCCTTTTAGTTGAGTGACCATAAAGGTTGCCCGTTAAATTACAATGGATTCTAATATTATTGATTGGACAATGGATTCTAACATTATCGATTAGACTGAAATGGAGAACTTGATCAAAATTGAGGACAACCCACACTGGAACTATTCATGCCTTTTAGTTGAGTGACCATAAAGGTTGCCCGATAAATTACAATGGATTCTAACATTATTGATTGGACAATGGATTCTAACATTATTGATTGGACTGAAATGGAGGCACGGTGGAAACAAGTGATTGAACCAAATAATTTTCATAGTTTGATATTGCCCTTCTCTTTATTCTATCTTTGTGATGAAACCATATTGTTACCAAATTATTATTTGTACTCCAAGGTTGTGATTACACAATATTTATCTTGGTTTTCTCATGCATAAATGGATTACTTCCAAACATGTGAAATACATAGAGAGAGTTTCTACAATAAGAGGATTTTCTCTACAAATAACTTCAAGATTTGTTAGATTTGTTAGTGTAAGAGAAAAGTACATATCTCCCTTTTCAACAATCTATTGGTTTTATAGTTTTCGGATCAAATGCAAAAAAAAAATTGAATATGTGTATACAATTGTTTTGCCTTTTCACTTTTTTTTTTTTTTTTTGTTGATTTACACTTTATGATGAGTTATTTTTTTGATATGAGAATTACTTAAGAGATAAAGTAGTATATTATTCTTATATTACTAAAAATCAGTTTTGGGATGGATCAAATCTCTTTTGCTCAAACTTCTTTTTTTACTATGAAACTTGAGAAAAGATTTGCACATCAAGGGATTTGACCCCTCGTGCTTGATAGAACCATTCCCCTGGTGCTTGATAGATCCTAAGTTTAGATGTATTTAGGTTGGTTATATTTGTGGTGGTTCATAGATCCTAAGTTTAGATAGATCTAGGTTGGTTATATTTGTATTGTTTGAGAAATGTTAAAAATATAAAAGCATTTTATTAATTTTAAATATAGAAATATTTTAAAGTTTGTTAATTTAATATGATTGTATATCTTGTTTGTTTAAACAATAAATAAAATAATGTTAAATTTTGATAATTATGATGAATGTACTTATTGATGTAATTATTTAAATATTCAATTTCTATGATTTTATTATTTATTATGAAAATGTTAATTATAAGTTCAAGTCAAAGGGATAGAGTATGTACACTTCCATAAATATTAGTAATTAAATCTTTAAGTGGAGGGGAGTCTACACATTTTCTTTCTAAATTGGTTTATGGATCCACATAAATTTTCATTAATTGTTTGTTTATGCTTAAATGTGTGATATAAGTTGAATTATGATTAATAGTGATCTGATAATCACCCAATGAGTGATCTCAATTAAGAATTATTGATTGGAGGTATTACAGGCTCATGTGTTGGTGTGTCTAAGTTATTTAAGCAACGGATCGATTATATTGCAAATACATAGACACTTCAAAAAAATGGAAAACAACAGAGAAATGTAGTAAGCAAATACAAGAACAAAAGAAATTAATAAGGAGTTCACCCTATCCTCCAAGGCTACATCTCCGGTCCAGCTCTCAGTGGTGGCCTTCTTTTTATTGTGTCTTGAAGCAAAGAATTACAATGGAGGAGCTCAATATGAGTCTCCTGAAACAGATTGGCTTGACAAGGTGGTTCTTGGATTCCCCAAGCCACTGGAGTACATAGACTCTCTTCCTTACCTGCTCTTTGACCTCTCTGGTCTGACAGAACCTCTTAGGGATGGCTTGAATCTCTTAAGCTCTTTGGTGCTCGACGCTGTCATTGGTCAGCTCGGCCCTCTGCCTTCTTTCTTCGTTTTGCTTCATTGGTTCTTCTCTTTTCTGTCTTCTGTCTTCCTCTCAGGGTGTGTGCTTTCTGTTCTCTATTCATGGCTTTAAACCATTCGAGCTCGTGGCGGCTCGCTTCCTCTTCTGCCTCCGTCGCATTACCTACTTGCAGCTACGCTTGGAGTTCCCTGTTCTCGGTGTCATCATCAGACTCTCAGGGATGGCCACTTGTCCTCCTACAAACTACGCTAGCTTGCCTCGTCGGTTCATTTCTTCAGTTACATTTTGGAATGAGTCATTTGCCACCGTGGTGGTCAATTCAAACTTCAAATTCTTTCATATCGCGGCTTAACCCCGTCAATTATGTCTTCTCCATCGGGCATAATCTCAGCCATTAGATCTGGAGCCTCTAGATCCGACGCCATTCGCTCATCCCGCACCGTTGACTAGCTCGACTGTTAGCGCACAATGAGCGGCGGTTTCCTCTCTCCTCTGCTTGCCACGCTTCAGGCGCTGAGTGGAATCACTCCTTTTTCATCAAAACTTCTTACCGCCCATGGATGCTCCCGATCAATATTGCCGATTTTGGAGCGGGTCCCGCCTTTAGCGCTTAGCCTTTTGTCCCATGTGTTAGAAACGGTCTGGTCAGTCCTCCGTTAGAGATCAAAACTCTTTATGCATTTCATTTTTAGGAGTCCCGCTCCATTCACCCAGCTGCATTCCACTAGG